>AYEL01087520.1:0-13280 GCA_000484575.1 Olivierus martensii | reverse complement strand
CTAATAGATTAATATTCTTATGAAATTATATAGATAAAATAATAAGTACAAAAATATTAATTATATCAAATTAATAGATAATATATATTAATATATTAATATATAATATGTGATTTATAAAATATAAATTTCCAAGCATATTGTATTATTATTCTGTCACAACTGTTCACCAGTAACAACTATGCGAATAACCATTAATTTTCATTATAAGTTATTATATGCGCACCATTTCCACGATTCCGGGACTTCTATGGGTGTGGTTTCGTTTATTATATCATTCCTCCGGAGTCCCTTCTCAATTTCAATTGCTTCGTAGAAATTAAGGCTGAATGGATCATTCGTGGTCTTTATATAAAGACTACGAACCATATAATAAACGAAATATAAAGACCACGACTCCCCACCGGGCCCCCCATGGGCTCACGGCCCGTGGGGGTTTCATATCCCCACGGGCTGTGGGCCCATCAGAGAAATGAAAGCGGGTCCCACGAGCCTGGAGCCCATTGGGGTGAGGCCCCCCGTGGGCCCACGCTCGCGGGGTGCAGTGTCCACGGGCCCCTGTGCAATTACTACACATTTGAACTAATGCTTAATAATATATATAGTAAATAAATTTGCAAGATAAGCTAATATTATACAATATGCTATTATATAAAGCATTATAAGATTAGATCTCATTAGTTTATTTCCGCTCATTTATATGAGCGGGGAATTTCTAGTATATATTAATAGTCAAGCGTGGTAGCTGGATGTCCCTTTTTCAGTTGAATTACTGTACCGATTTCTATAAATAGGGTATTTTTAGAAAGGTCTAATTTTTGAATATTTGCGATAGCCAAAATTATTTGTTGCTGTTAATAATTTAAAAAATTAAAAAATAAAAATTACATTGAAATTGTAGTTCCTCTAAAAAGACAGAATTCGCAAATGGCGCTGTAATGTAATAATGGATGCTATTTTATTATTCCCTCTTGGATTTCCTACACGAGTTCGGAGGTGTTTTTGTCGTTATATACAGTAATATTAGATTAAATCACATGATTATATTTCTGCTCATTTGTATGAGCGGGTAATTTCTAGTGATAATAATTACTCATTTCATAGGATTCACATTCGGTAGAATTTCCTCGAAGGAGAAATTTAAAAATTATGTTTATGACTTATAATATAAAAAGAAATAGGATTATAAAAGATTATAGTATGATGCAATTAAACAATTTAACATGTTTATTATTTTGAAAAATTATCAAAATGGCGTAATATAATAACCCTGATAATCTCGCAAAAAAATATCAAAACGTTCATGTAAGAATGGACCTAAATCTTCAAAATTTCTCTAATGGTGGCAATGATTTTGTGTATGTGAGTTCTACAACAGTCGTAATTCTTCAGAAAATAAAGATTGAATATTCAAATTGTGACAGTAATATTTAATTTACCGTAAAAATTGAAATGCCAAATAAAATCGAAATTCGACTATGAGATTTGGAGATTTTTGTGGCTTATGAAATTGCAAAGCAAAATTTCTGTAAATTCTCTTTATATATCCAAATTTGGAAAGATTTCATACCACTACAAATATCATTTAATATAGCGTTTTTAAAGATGATTTCAAATGTGTTTTTAATTTAAATTTCGGTGATTTTCGCCATAATTATGGAATTTGAAAGAGTCAAAACGAAATAAATTATATGTTTAATCTGATATAAATAAGGAAAAAAAATTGTTTAAGAAATTCTGGACATAAATAAGTTTCGGTAACCAACAATTAAGAACACTCACAAGTCAATGTCAAAAGTTTTTCTTTTTAATATTGAAGGAAATGGATGTTGAATAATGTCTGTAGCATAGATATTGGAATGTCGGGGGTGTTCGTGGGAGGATAGAGAAAAAATTGCATGTAAAATCTCGAAGAAACTTTCGGCATGGATGTGGACTTGTGTAAGCTACTCATCACAACAGGTTGGATTTTTATACCAAGCTTAGTTAAGTAGAAATAGTTGATTGGATGATGTCGGCGGCAAAGGTAGTATAGGGGCGGTTGAGGGAGGATAAGGGAGAAACTGAGCGGTGGAATTATTTAAACTTTTGGCATGGATGTGGACTTGTGTAAGTTACTCATCACATGTTTGATTTTTACTCCAAGCTTAGTTAATGGATTGTAATAAGAGACGAAGACAAAGTCATATGATAACGAAGAATCTTTATGGAAATATTTAGAAAATTATACTGATAATTTCAATGACTCTTACATAAGCCGTAATATAACTTAGCGTATATAGTTAAAATATATAGAATAAATATATAGAGATCCAGGATATCCTAGTCTCCATCAATCCCGTATATGAATGGTGATTTATCATCATCATCAATGAAAAATCATCAAAAATGAAAAACAAATTCGACGATAATTGAAAGTGGAGATCGACATAATTGGAAACTCTCTAGATACTTTAAAAATATAAATTTAAAATACTATAAACATATAATCACTGGAATTTAAGAAGGAAACGTAGAGAATGAAACCTATTATAACAATTTATAATTCAAACAAAAAAGTATATATATAATGATTTTCGAAATAAATTTTAATCGGCAAGATATCTAGTCCAATAGAATTCAATATAGTTAATGAAAAGTTATTTTCAGGAATTACATTCATAAGTAACAAAAATATCTCGGTTTAAAAGATAAATAGAAATAATGTTCTGAAAATTATACATTGTTAATATCAATATATCTGTATGTTATACAAGGTGATTGAAAAATCATGTAAACCAAAAATTCGTTAAACTATTAGTTATTTATAACTTTATAAAATAACAAAATAATGTTTCCAACTGTGATAATGTCTCAGACGAAAAAACTCAGTTTAATTTGTAAAAAGATTTTTTAAATAGTCAGTTTTACAATGTATTGAAATCTGGATTGCGTGATGTTTCGATCACGCTGTACTACAATAATTTCCTTGTGTTTACTGGAGATTATACTGTGACTCACTCACTGACGAATTTTTGCATAGGCTCGGGAGGCCCCTTATTTTATGATAGTAATACATATTTAATTTTTTAATACGATTTTTAACAAAATTTATACACTAAAACAATGTTTCTAAATCCAAGAATACCGGTACAATTAACCCGATAATTTTATAACAGACTATGAAAATTGTGAATATGAATCGTACTTAGATAAACAATGTAACAATATTCGATTTTATTAAATACTTTGTATTTTTCTAAAAATAAAAGAATTGATTTTCTAAAAAAAAAAAACGGATTTTTTATAATAGGGCACCAAAAATCTCTCACGCCTTGAGCCCTTAAAGCAAAATTCGCCGCTGTTGTGACTGGATATATTTCAGATTTCTTCTGTTTAAAAGTGATTTAATTATGTTTTAAATACATTATATACTGTAACTAGAAATTCAAATTCGAGGTAAAACATTTAATTCTTTTAAGCTTCAGTTCCTATATAATAATTTAATGCTCGAGTGAGAGAAAAAAAAAAAAATATATATATAATAATGTATTCCACTTTTTATCCAAGTACTGTAGTATATCAAGATTCATTTCTAAGTATAATATAAAAATTATTATACAAAATAATTCTATAGAGATAATCAAATTTGAAAACTGTGCCATTTATATAACTTGTACATACATTCTAATTATTAACTTATACAATAAATGATTATTTTACTTTGAAATACAAACTTGTAAGTCTGTTTAGATAATTATTATTTTTATTATGTAAAATCTGGGATCTGTTAATTAAGATGAAATCAAACTAACAGTTACATAAACAATAATGAGATGACAGCATAGACTACTGAAATCCCGTTTCCTATGGACGAGTATAGCAAACGGGACAGTAGATTTTAAAGGCCTTACGGACATTATAATTGCCTGAAATGAGTTTATATTTGTTTAGTTAGATGTGATTTCATAAATAATACTTGAAAACAGAAGATTAATTAATCAATTAGATGGGAAATGGAGTAATTAATTGACCATTTTATAGGACCGATTAAAAATATATTATTCGATTTATAAACTATTTCTGTAGTAATATAAGTAGGCCTACATCATAGTCCTATCTAACAATATTAATCGTTATAATGTTTAAGTTCTATTCTGAGTTCGAATTAGAGGATTCGGAGTGAGTCGTACTTGTAGATATTCCGATTTCAAGGGACGAGTATAGCAAACGGGGCAGTAGATTTTAAAGGCCTTAAGGACATTATATTTGCATGAAAAATGTGGATATATTTTTACAAACGTTTATGTTCACTGGTATGATTTAAAAATAATATCTATTTATTAAATTAAATATAAAAAATATCACATTTTATTTCAATTTATTAAAAAATATATTAATTTAAAAAATAAGCATTAAATTATTCAAATTTGCTTGAAAACTCAAAAGAGTGTCATGTTAAGTTGAGTTAGGTTAGGAGAGATTTTCGATCAATCAGATTCTTTGTTGCATTTCTTTAATGGTGTTTGGAACTGCTGCTAGTGTATGCCTGAGTGTGTGCTATGAATTAAACTTTTCTACATCATGGTGGTTGGTAAATTTTCCGTTATTTTTTATCGCATTCTTTTTGGGTAAAATCTATTGTAATTCATAAATGATGTCTTCTTTTTACATTTCAACCATTTTATGTATATAGAATCGTATATAAAGAGAGATATTACAAAATCCCCGTTTGCTACACACCTACTAACATTTGTTTGGAAAAAAAAATGGAAAAAGAGGGCTTACAAAACTTAAGAGAAGAAGAAATTGAAAGAAGAAATAAATTAAAACTGGATGAGAATAGAAGAGAATTAGAAAAGGTAAAACAACGACGTTTAGAGAAAGAGAGAGAAAGAGAATCGAGAGAGGAAGAATTAACACGAATTCAAAGAAGAAAAAAAGCTGCCCAGTTTAAGGAATGGGAAAAACAAGATGATGGTTTTCATTTACAGCAAGCTAAATTAAGATCAAAAATTAGAATTCAGAATGGTAGAGCAAAACCAATTGATCTTTTAGCAAGGTATATTAGTGTAGAAGAAGAAAATATGACAGTAGAAATGCATGAACCATATATTTATCTTAATGGCTTAAATACGTAAGACCTTGAAGATTTAAAAGAAGATATCAAAGTGTACATGAAAATGGAAAAAAATTGGATTATTGGAGAGATTTACAAATCATTGTTGAACACGAACTTCATAAGTTAAGACGTGTTGACAATTCTTCGATTGATCATGAAATCAAATTTGTTCGACAGCAGTTTGCTGGAACTGGTAAGGTAGAAGATGCTCTAACAACAGAAGAAAAAGCATTTGAAAGAGAAGCTAGAAAAGGAATGGATGGTGAAGAGGCCATTTTCAAAACTACAGTAGAAGAAACTTATGGTCTGATAAGTATAGGCCAAAGAAACCACGTTATTTTAACAGAGTGCATACTGGATTTGAATGGAATAAAGGTAACCAAACTCGAGTTTTAGAAAAGATTCTTGTAGGCCGCACCAACTTGACATCAAATTAGGTAGACCTAATTTGAATGGAATAAAGGTAACCAAACTCGAGTTTTAGAAAAGATTCTTGTAGGCCGCACTAACTTGACACTGCTAACACCACTGCTAACAGGTCTACCTAATTTGATGTCAATCAAATTAGGTAGACCTGTTAGCAGTGGTGAGCTATGAAAATTTTAACAAGGGACTCGCACTTTATCTTATAAAAACAAAATATCAGATTCTAATTAAATGTTTTACTTTTTACAAAAACAGAAAATGCAAATAATTGTGCATGCACAAGAAAACATTTTAAAATAATCTTTAAAATATAAAAAAATCACAAAATATTACAAAAATTACATACAATAACGAGTAAATTTAATTATACGACAATTTATGCCAGAAGCTGCCACACATTATTTTCTTTTTCTTTCACGTCAGTTGATCATCTAGGTGGTTCTAAGACCAAACGATGATTTTTCGTTAAAGTTTTTACATAAATTTAGAATTAAATTCTCTTAAAGGTTTCATATTTAAGGAGAATTTCATTAAATCTGAAATATGTTGTACAGTTAAAGATGATCTTGTGGAAATATCGTTTATCGAGCTGGAAGCTGTTCAACTTCAGCGCTACTAATAGCGATAGCAGAGTCAGCTCAACATCGAGCGAGCGACCACTCAAGAGTGCCAATATTTAAGGGGCGCCAAAAGACGCTGGCGCATTTTGTGTCATTATTATTATTATTATTATTATTGTAGTAAAGCACAATTATTTTGTACACATAATTTAAACGATGAACAGACTGGATGGCCACTCAGTCCGTTCACCATCAAAACTGAGTACTTGAGGGGGCGCAACAAATATTTCGCTCGGAGCGCTAAAAACTCTAGAGCCGGCACTGAGCAATAATCTCCATAATGACTTTAACTTTCTTTATACTATTAGGAATTTCGTTATGCAGTTTGACCGAACTAAAACGAAACCAGATGAGAGCCTAATTCTTACCTTTCCCACGTTCATAAACTCGTTTACTCACTAACTTGTAAGTCCTTTCCCGCCTACGCTGCTTCGGAGGACATTATCGCCAGATCGCCACTATTCGAGATGTACATTCATATACGCAAATACGAGAAAGAGAAAGACTAACGTAAGTCAAAGTATGATCATGACACGCAAGATCTTAGAATAAATAAACAAGCAAATAAAAAGAACAACGCGCTCGCAAATTAGAGAGAAATTTAATAAAAGGCTCGCGCGAGCCCCCTAAAGCTCACCATTGCTTACTAGACATTAATTGTTTTTTAATCCATCGTTAGTGCTGTAGATTCGCAAAGTTTCAACGTTAATATCAATAAGTACGCGTTTTATAACAACTTTTAATAAAATATCGCGTAACATGATACTGACGCGAGACAATTTGATAGTTCGTTTATGGTCTAATGCCCGCCATGTATCTCTTCGTGTTTTTCTCTGTCTTGCTCTATTAGTGTTGAAATCATGATAGGCGTTATTAATTTAATATTTAAATTTGCACCATATTATTCAGGGTGAATCCGAAAAACTGGGCAAAACTTTACAGGGTGATAGAACGCAGCTATACGAGCAATATTCATCAGAGAATGTATGGTTTGTATGCAAGCAGTAAGAAGTAAAAGGTAGAGTCACATGTAAAGAATTAACACAAGAATGAGAGGAGATACTTCAGAAAACATTTAATAACAGGAATGTAATTGATGTACATGCTGAAAGAAATTGCTCAAAAGTGCTTCCGCCAGCTGTAATGCAGGCTTCACACCTGCTGGCGATATTCGAGAAATGCCGGGTATCTTCGCAAACGTGCGTCAGTCCCTATCCCGCAGGTGTGAAACCTGCATTACAGCTGGCGGAAGCACTTTTGAGCAATTTCTTTGAGCATGTACATCAATTACATTCCTGTTATTAAAATGTTTTCTGAAGTATCTCCTCTCATTCTTGTGTTAATTCTTTACATGTGACTCTACCTTTTACTTCTCACTGTTTGCGTTCCAATTATACATGCTCTGACGAATATTGCTCGTATAGCTGCGTTTTATCACCCCGTAAAGTTTTGCCCAGTTTTTCGGATTCACCATGTATAAAGTGTTCAGGATTATCATATTATCATTATTTAAGAATAATGTCTGTCAGATTGCACAGACTAGACGTATTCATACATTAAATCATCGAGGAATGGATATTTAAAAATTTATAGTGAGAATATGGATATTTCAAAATTTATAGTGAGAATTAAAATTTATTTTTCACGAAAAAATTATTTTTTACAAAATTGCATAAATTTTTTAAAAAATAATTGCACGTCCGTAGATATCAAATACTGGAGAGAAACTGAAGGCAAGACTGGTTATATAATATTATAATGGCTATCATTAGATAGTTGCCATTTACGCTAAATTTATTAATAAATAATATTACGAATGAATTTAAAATATAATAATTAGATGACGAAAGCGTAATATTAACAGAATTAAATAAATAAATAAATTTATTGCAGTGCTTTAATCATATAGACTACAATCCCCGAAATTCAGTTGCCAACGCTTCAAAAGGTTTGCAAAAAAAAAAAAAAACATCGCGCTTGTTGAAGTGCACTAATCAAATTTGGCATCGCATATATTAAGGGATAGTCTCAAACTTTTTTTGCGCACTAATCAAAACCGTATTATTCAAACCCGCACCAATAAGGCGGCCGGATGGCCAAATTTTTTCGTAAATGGTGTTCGTAGACCGATTTGTTCGTGGACCGAGACGTTCGTAAACCGAGGTACCACTGTATATATATAGCCTGTCAGCGTGCCACACAGGAGGATCCGGGTCTGGGCCCGGATTTTTTCAGGGTACTGGGCCCGGCCCGATGATCCCCGTCCTTCAGCATCCGACCCCCCTCCAGGGGTGTGGATGCAGCCTGTGGTTAGAACTGGCCCCGTCCCCTTAGTAATCTCTTGATTGGAAAGGGGGCGTAAAATATGCAAAAAAAAAAAGTACTTTTCATAAAACAATAACATCTATATACATAATTATATAAATATAGGATTAAATAATATATCTATATTTGTATTTATTTTTTGTATTATTTAAAAAAGATAAATAATATAAAATTACAGTATAAATTTAAAAAAATTATATAGAGAAAAATATCAGCTATGATCAAAAGAGGGCAGCATATATGCCGGTAACAAATAAAGATGGTTTATTTGAAAATGGAAAGCTAAGTAGATGAAACTATTGAATGAATTAATACGTTCGAAATACAAAATGCTTTGTCTAACTCAATAATCAGATCAGAGGAAAAGATTAAACTATAACATCCATAGCAGAAGAAGAATGAAATTTCCATAATATAAGAATGGAAAACCAAACAAATACCACGAAATCAATAACTTAAAATTTGATCGCAATGTTTATTAATTTAATTAAATAAGAATTATGATGCTTTTAGAATTATAAGATTGTATATTATGTATTGAATTTTCCATCACTGTATATTATTAAATTAAGAAATGGCTTCAGGTAATAATAATTATTAATTTAGAAGTAATCAATTAGTTTTAGGTTTTCTGTGATGCAAATAGAAAATATATATAATATAATCCTCCACTGCATAAAACTCATTGATAAAGCCTGGAACAATGTCTCTTACCACACATTGCAATCAGCATGGAGGAAACTTTGGCCAGCTTCTGTGCCTGACAGACATTTTAAAGACTTTGAGGAAGAGACAGATGTGATAAAAGACATTGTAACCATTGGCAAAAGTTTGGAGTTGGAAATCAACGAGGATGATGTGGTGGAGTTGCTGGAGGATCACAGCATAGAACTCACCCCAGAAGAACTTATTGAATTACAACTTGAGCAGATGGAAGCTATTGAGGAGGAGCATTCAGCAGAAGAACAAGAGGTGCAAGATGCTTCAACTGCTGAAATAAAAGACATTTGCAGTAAGTGGAGTGAAGTGCAGGCTTTTATTGAGAAACATCACCCTGACAAAACTGTTACCGGAAGAGCAGTGGAAATTTTAAATGATAATGTAATGGACCATTTTCGCAAAATTCTCCAGCAAAGAAAAAAGCAGATTTCTCTGGATCGTTATCTTACGCAATTACCAACTGCCTCTCCTTCGAAGGAGTAATTTTCCTCCTCCCCTCTCTACTCTTCCATCCTCGTGTGCCATCAATTATCAACTACAAAAATATATTGTATATATGCAGTATTGTAAAATTAGTTTTATTTTGGTAATTAAACGCTTTCTTCTAATATTATTGTTATATTTATTTCCTTTCTGTATTATTTTCTAATATTACTGTTATATTTATTTCCTTTCTATATTATTTCCACACTCCCAAAAAGGTTAAAAGTATTAGTGAAGGTGGTGTTAAACATGCTTTACTCTATTACTACAGTTATATATTTATTTCCTTTCTGTATTATTTCCACACATAAAGCCATAACAAGTGAAAGTAGTGTTAAACAAGCTTTCTTCTAATATTACTGTTATGTGGTGGTGTTAAACATGCTTTCTTCTAATATTACTGTTATATTTATTTAATGCTTTCTTCTAATATTACTGTTATAAATTTATTTCCTTTCTGTATTATTTTCTAATATTACTGTTATATTTATTTCCTTTCTATATTATTTCCACACTCCCAAAAAGGTTAAAAGTATTAGTGAAGGTGGTGTTAAACATGCTTTACTCTATTACTACAGTTATATATTTATTTCCTTTCTGTATTATTTCCACACATAAAGCCATAACAAGTGAAAGTAGTGTTAAACAAGCTTTCTTCTAATATTACTGTTATGTGGTGGTGTTAAACATGCTTTCTTCTAATATTACTGTTATATTTATTTAAATTACATGCTTTCTTCTAATATTACTGTTATATTTATTTCCTTTCTGTATTTTTCCACACATAAAGCCATAACATGTTAAAAATTTTTTCTAGGGAAAAAACGCTTTCTTCTAATATTATTGTTATATATTTCCTTTCTGTATTATTTTTCTAATATTACTGTTATATTTATATCCTTTTAGTATTATTTCCACACATCTTTCTTCTAATATTACTGTTATATTTATTTCCTTTCTGTATTAATTCACCACAAGCCATAACATGTTAAAAATTTTTTCTAGGACAAAAAACGTATTATTTGGAATGTTAAAAATTTTTTTCTAGGACAAAAAACGTATTATTTGGATTTACATTTATTTCCTTTCTGTATTATTTCCACACATTAAGCCATAACATGTTATTCCTTTCTGTATTATTTCCATACAAAAAGCCATAACATGTTAAAAATTATATTTATTTCCTTTCTGTATTATTTCTACACAAAGCCATAACATTTTAAAATTATTTCTTAGGACTATTATTTACACACATAAAGCCATAACATGTTAAAATTTTTTCTAGGACAAATTTCCACACATAAAGCCATAACATGTCAAAAATTTTTTCTAGGACAAAAAACGTATTATTTGGATTTACATTAATTGCAATGAGAAAAATTGATTCGGATCACGAACAGGGTCAAGGAACGGATTGTGTTCGTGAACCGAGGTACCACTGTATATTGATAGACTAAAATTTTTAATTATTTAAAAGGCATTTTAATAAAAGTAGAGAATTCTTTCTCTTGCTTTGGTTTTATTATAAGATTCCATCTATTTTTAGAATATGGGTACAAGGATATGTTATTACTCACAGCTTTTGTATTTCCATTAGATAAAATAGATTAAAAGATGTAAATAATATCTCAAGATATTATTTATATCTTCAAGATATAAATCACTTATAGAGATATTTATTATATTATAATAAGATATATATATTATATTTAATTGGTTAGCTGCGTGGTAAAGCATTTGCTTACCATCTTGGAGGACTGGATTCAAATCCCGGTTCCATACTTCCAGTTTTTCTTCAATCTTTATATTCTAGTTAAACAATATGATATGATAAGCTGAATATAATATATATAAATAATATCTACTATATTATAATAAGTTATGTTATGATAACTTATTATAATATAAAAGTGTTAAGCCACTTTATCACACTTGTTATATGCTGTGTCTGGTGGCAGCCACATTTAGAACCAATCACAGGCTGCCCAACACCTATGATGGAGTCAACCAGAAGATTGAAAGAAGGGGTTCAATGAGCCAGGCCTCATTGAACCCCTTCTGAAAAACTGAAAGTATGGAACCGGGATTTGAATCCAGTCCTCCAAGATGGTAAGCAAATGCTTTACCAAGCAGCTAACCAATTAAATATAATGTATAAATCTTATTATAATATAATAAATATCTCCATAAGTGATTTATATCTTGAAGATGTAAATAATATCTCAAGATATTATTTATATCTTTTAATCTAACTCCATGCACTCAGGAATTTTACATTTACTCTATCTTTTCTTTTATTTTGTAATAGATCAAAAATTCTAAAAATAGTATCTATGATTTATATCATATATTTTCAAAATTCATTCATTTTACATTCTTAGTTGTTATCATTATTGTTATTGAAAAGCAAAATTCAATTTCAATTTATATAGCAAATACAATTCTATTAAATTAAAGACAAGCTTTTCTCTCAAGCCAATTGATTTTTAAAGTATTTTGGGTAGCTTTCCATTATGAATTTAATGGAAAGCTATATAATTCATGTATAACAGATATATTGTTTCATGATTTTGAATATCATTATCATCATCATAAATAGTCAATAACTTACAACAAGAATATTTAATATTTTCAAAATAAATTTAATTTTGTATAATAAGCAATTGAACTTCTAAAATTTGAATTCTATGGTTTGCTCTTCAGATATCTTGTGATGAGAAAACTAAATACATATAAAAAGTTTTTAATTAAAAATGGCTTAAAATATTTATTTATATAATGATTAATAAATTTTAGTACTGATTGTAATCATTTATTATTAATGTTGTTAAACATTTTTTGAATAATTTTTCGTTTATTTATATAATGATTAATAAATTTTAGTACTGATTGTAATCATTTATTATTAATGTTAAACATTTTTTGAATAATTTTTCAAGTTTCTGAGAGTTTTATAATAATTTCTTTAATATTGATTGAATCATAGTTTACAGTAGGTATTTTTGCCATTATTTAGACTATTATGATTGCAAATAATAATGTTAAATTATATTAAATAATTGCAAACATTATAATTACAAGCATATGGTAAATAATATATGCTTGTTATATGCATGTTGGCAAATTTATAAATTAAAAAAAAATAAACTTAGTAATTTTAAAATAAATTTGTGATTTAAACATGTAGAAATAACTGCCAACAATAGATTTTAAATAAATTTTGACTTCAAGTTTTCATTTTTAAATTATTTCATTCAAATAATATTTGATAGAATTATTTTTTTCTTAAATTTAAATAATTTTCAAATTTACAGATATTGAAAATGATTTGATTATTGTTGAACAACAACTTCAAGAGGTAGAACGCCAAATTAATATTTTATTGGATAAGCAACAAGAATTACAACAAAAACGAGAAAGACTAAAGCAGCAGTTACAATTGAAAGCTTCAGAACAATTATCAAAAGTAGATTGGGAGCATCGAGGTAAATTTTAAACATCATATTTAAATATTTATTGATAGAATAAATTTATTTTTTAAGCATTTCTTTGCACATAAAAAAAAAAATATAAAATGATTGGTTTTAATTTAAACTTAATCATTT
>AYEL01087519.1:0-24461 GCA_000484575.1 Olivierus martensii | reverse complement strand
GATTGGACATCAGAGAGAGAACACAGATGGACTAGATAGTTTTGCACAATATGTGGCTGCAACACTGAGCAAAATGTCTAATGTTCAACAGCAGAATGCCTCATTGGACATCCAAAATGTTTTAACAAAATATATCTTGAATATGATGATTAATTTTCAGAAATTTAAATAAATAAATTTTCATTTAATAATTGTTTATTGATTTATTTTTATTTATTCAGATATTTTATATCTTTACATTTTCTTATATAAAATATTATATAATTATTTCATATAGTTAATGTTCTTTGATAATTGTATTCACAAAGAAACTAGGATTAACATTACAAAATAAAGACTTTTTGTTATAATTTATGAAAAGTTTATCGTCTGCTATAGCCTCCATTATTAACGTTGAAACTCGAAACGAGGTAATCGATGCTGATTGGATCTCATTATGTACTGTACGTCACAAGTTTTAATATTCCATTTCGTTACCTCGTTTGCAAACATATCGTCGACAAGCGACAGAGTATAAATTCTTTCGCAACAAGCTTGTAACCAATCGAGTACATTTTTGCGTCGTGTCGCCGCCGATTTGGTCGACTCGTTTAACAATGGTATTCAAACTTTTCTCGTCATATGAAGACTTGAAGCAACAATTCTATTGCTCGCATCAACTGCAGCAATTGATACAGAAGACACGTCGTTGCTGAAAAATTCATGATTATAATAGTGTCCACCAGAAAAGACAAGGCGGTCAATCATAATGGTTATATCTTTTAACCTTGAGACGGAAAACAAGTAGACTTTCTTTCCTGAGAGTGTTTAGGGCATGGAGTTGTAGCTAATGTCGTCCGCAACAGGGGCTGCAATTTTTTGTTTCCAGCATTATTCAAAATGAATAAAATATATTTGACGACTTGTAAAATCGGGCATTTTGCAAGACATTTTATGTCAACGCTGCTTATAATTTTAATTTTATAATTTTAGAAATACATTTTTTTGTTGCTGTGAGAGTCGATATCTCGAAACTCACAGGAACAAAAAAAAATTCGACATAAAGAGTTTTCAAGATATCGAGGTTCAATTTTAAATAAAGATTTTTATGTCAATAAATAATACATACCATAGTTTTTAATACTGTATTAGACAATCTTTTTTCCATGAAAATTAGTGTCTAAATACTTCTGCATCTTACAAACCAAAGATTGAAAATATCACTGAATAAAGACGATCATATTGACAAAACCCTATCAACAATTAGAAGTGAAACTTAGAAAACGAAACTACTGTATGACAACTTCAGTATTCGGAGTATGCACAAAAAAGTTCCTGTTCTGATTAATGCGAAAATGAAGTGAAGAATTATTTTTCGACATATCGAGGGTTTCGAGATAAAGAGGTTCGCGATAATAAGGTTACACTGTATTATCTTTAATTTGAATTTATTTTAGCTCTTTATTATATTGTAATAATCAAGTCATTTTGTAATCAATTAATATTTTATAATCGCATCTTATATCGTGCTCATGTTGATTATCAACACACATATATTATTATTGTATATTTTGTATTATTTTTTATATTAGGTTTAAATATTACTACTACTATATTATCATTTATAGCGAAAATTTTGTAATCAATTGATATTTTGTTTGTATATTGTGGTGCTTAAATCATTAATATAATCAGGATAATATGTAATCGACATAAATATATTGATATAATCCATTTTATTATACTATGTTTAAATATTTTAACCAATATGTTTAACCATTTTATAGCATTTATTATATTCTCTGTGCTGAGTGTATCTTGGGGTCGCATTTGTATAAATACGATTACGATGTATCTGACAGAAATCGATATATCTTCTACAACATTGTCAAACCTTTATAGCAAAATTTTTGTAATCTGTTAATCAAAAATAATATTGTACTATTACATAAATACGATTACGATGTATCTGACAGAAATCGATATATCTTCTACAACATTGTCAAACATTTATAGCAAAATTTTTGTAATCGGTTAATCAAAAATAATATTGTACTATTAATCTATACTTTTGTAAGAAGTAATTGTAAAGAAATAATTTTCAAATAAACGGAAATTATTTCTAAGAAACAGGGAGTTGTAGAGAAAAGATATTCATCAAGAGATAAACATTTTTCTTTCCGTAGGGGAAAATGGCGTGAGGTCCAGAAATAACCCCCAACAACACTTTCCAATTTAATTATTCTGTAAAAATTCTATTATGTTTGAGATCTGAACGATCATATTTTATTTCAAACTTCGTTGAAAAATTTAATAATTATTTATCGCCACATTTGGCAAAGTATTGTGACAGGAAATAGAGTCAGAAATTCAGATAAGGAATCTCTCTTTTTGCAACTTGTTCCTTTTCCCACGATCAGCAATGATTCGTGATTATCCGTCAACATATATAAAATGATCTCAGTTACTCCTGAAGTTGTTCCCGGTTCCTGGTTTTGTCAGCTGTTGGACAGCGCCGGGTTCCCGTCGCGTCGTCTCTGTTCGGAATCGACGTCGACGTATCTAAGTTAAAATAGGTAAAGATGAGAAATAAAGAGAAGCTAAAGATAGAAGAAATAAGTTTAATATATTATCGGAAGAAATCGGAAGAGATAAAGTTCCCGCTAACCGGGCGGAAGAAGGAAATATTACTCATATCATCTTGGCTGAAGGAAGTTACCTTTTACGATAAAAAGCTGGCTATTCATTTATAGTTCATCTAGAATTAACTGACATAAGAAAGGAAGAAACACTATAATTAGTACAACGGAAAAAAGAAGACGACTCTAATATACTTGACACATTCATTTAACATTAGGGGGAGTGCTGACAGTAGTGTTTCTCAGGAACTACTGGGCCGATTTACATGAACTTTTTTAAATGACCGTTGGGGTGAGAGTAGGATGTTGAAAAAATTTGGTTTCACAAAACTACAGAGGGGCTTCGCAAAGGGCCAAAAACCGCGAAATTTTCATAAACGGCATATTCGGGACTTAATAAATCGGTCAATATTACTCGGATTTTGCCGAGTATTAGTGTTTATGATTTCCCGGCTTTTTTTCATTCCCGGGAACTTCCGGGAAATACCGGAAACATAAAAGCCATTCCAGGGAATGCATTAAAATTTAACAAAATCTAAAATGTAGTTATTTATAATTAATATTAATAAAAAATACACAAAAGAAGGATATTAATAAATTCCAAAATTTATATTCCTTTATATATGACTAATTCACAATTCGAACTACAAAATACAAATAAAATATACATCACTTATTCGTAATGTATGATTTGAGGAAACATAAGCCATCAATGCTCTTATCGCTCAGCCTAGTTCTTAGCTTTGTTAATAAACAAATCTGCAACAGAAAATGCTCTTTCTGCTTTAACTGATGATGAAAGAATTGTTTTCAGAGCCTGGCCCAGTTTTATAATACTGTACTTGATGATTGATTTCCTGTTGATTCAAATAACTGTAGTTCTTGCTTCACAATCTTGCTCAAGCTAGAACTCAGGCTAGTTGAACAACGTAGGACCTTTGTCTTTGAGTGGATCGCTTTTTCTAATTTTTCATTCAACGTCATTGGTTTCTCTTCCAAATTTCCCGTGGTCTCTTCTCCAAAAGTTAAGTAGGTAATTCACAGTCACTTTTTGAATTACCTACATTATAATAAAATTTAATTTAAAATAATGCAAATTTTATGTTGATTTCATAAGAGGAAAAGAAGTAAACTAACCAACCAAGTTGCCAACACGTATCATACTCATAGATCAATTAGATATAATCCATGATCAGATGTGAGTGCAACTCTGTTAGTAAACCACGCCTACATGTTTTTCCATATTGCCAATTAACAAATTCTTTGATAAATAACTCTCGTACAGTCTTCAGGATTATATTTAATTATATTTTATAATTTTTTGTATCTGCGAGGTAGTTCCCGGGAATTCCCGGGAACCAACTATAATTCCCGGGAATACAAAAAGTGTGAAAATCTTACAATTTCCCGGGAACCCGGGATCCCGGGTTCCCGGGAAAGAAACACTAATAGCACCATCGTCTTAGTCAGGCGAACAATGTGATGTATAATACATTGACCTAAATCATACTGTAAGTATACCATTGTTATAAACCTATTTTGGTGATTTTTGGACTTAATATAGCTCCGATTTCGACGGCAATGGTAACAATCTATTTGCATTAATAAGCTGAACAATTTGGTGTATAACACGTCGAGATATGTCGTACTGTAAGCGTACTGTAATGGAAAATAGATATCGAATTTTCACATGTTAGACAACTATACAAGCTACAATTTTGGGTAAAATTGCTGAAATTTTCAGACATTGTTCTGCGACTGAAAATCTTGGTGGGTCTTTTATCCGTTTTGAAAAATCTTGTTTAGAACTGATTTTATTCAGTGTTAAAATCGTCGAAATGTTTCAAAACATCGAGATTTCTACAACCTTGTGAAGTAAGGCGGCAGGCAGTTCAACTCCAGCTGAGGGCAAATTTTTTTCTTTTCCGTTTTTAAGTAAACTAGCAGAAAATTTATTAGATGAACTGAGAAAATGGGAATCAAGGGTTTTCGGCTACGTGAACACGAATTTGCTACAACCGGCGAATTAGCTTATACGTGAAGTAATCCGACATAATGTAAAGTTTATTCAATAAGAAATTTTGGCCTAACAAAAAGTAATGGACTAGTTTATTAGAAAATGCCCTGAAGGGGCAGAAAAAGGTGAATATACTTGAGGTCTCAAATATTGAAAAATCTCTTTACCAAAAAAGTATATTCCGCAGCATCGCATACAAAACTACATTTTGATTTGGTCTGTGAATCTAAATCTGGGGATGCATTCGTTTGCACATAGAAGCTAATGTCTGATTTTTACACTACAAAGAGAAATATGATAATATGAAGTAAGATATACAGGAATACTTGTATAGCGCGATTTTGAACAACGCGGGCTTTAGTCTATGCGGTTATTATTATTACACAGATCAACATTGGAAATTCCTATTATTTTGTTTATAGAATTATTATTTCTACTAAGACTGAGTTGTTTTATATATATATATATATGTAATTCAAAAAATAACTTTCTGGTAGATCGCATCTTTTTCTATGTTTTTATGCTGCTTTTCATTCCGTATATATTTTTTTTTTTTCATATTTTACGCCCCTTTCCAATCCGGGAGATTACTAAGGGGCGGGGCCAGTTCCACTAAAACGTTGTAGAGTTAGTAAGCAGCAAGGGGTTTAGTTTTGTAAGCGATGCTACCGAATATACTTTATTTTTGTTGAGAAGAGATTTTTTTCCAAGTTCAGAGATTAAAGTATACTTCAGCTTTAAAAATTTATTTTAAGTTTTGTACGTTTCGTAATGATGCTTGTATACTTCTTTTCAACATTTGATACCTCAAGTATATTCACCTTTTTTTCTGTCCCTTCAGGACATTTTCTAATAAACTAGTTCAGGTATACACGACTCACTTCGAACTTTCGACTCTCTTTCGATTCACACTTTTTTTTCAATAACTATAGTTCATATCTCAACATACCTATTTGTTCTCGATCTTTATTTTGTTCAATCAATTTATTCAGAATTTGTCAACCTTCTATTTTTATTGTTAAAATAAAACTTGCTTTGCTTTTGTTAACAAGTGGTGAGTCAGTCTTTCGCATCCGGAGTCCTGTGCCTCTTACTCACGTGACCTTATATGCGATCTTAGACGCGATATTATCCTAAAATTCGTACTGGAGTAATCGTTTGTACTGGAGTAACAGGATTTTTTTCGCATCCGGAGTCCTGTGCCTCTTACTCACGTGACCTTATATGCGATCTTAGACGCGACATTATCCTAAAATTCGTACTGGAGTAATCGTTTGTACTGGAGTAACACGATTTTAAACTGCTCCTGGTGTCAGGAACCTGACGTATTATTTCTCGGCCAACCCCGTTGCGGATTCCTACAGAGGAACGTATTTCTTCCACTATACAGGGTCACCTGTAATTATTTCTGATTGACAGTTCGTTTCTGATTTTTTGAAGCATGAATATTGTTAATATTAAGAATAATATTAATATTATGTAATTATACATATTTTTTATATTAGAGCTGTGTTTATACAATTTATTTATAACATAAACGAATTTTAATCTATTTATAATTACATGAAAATTGAATATTTAAGCTTTGTTGAATATCTTACAGATTTCCGTTAAAAACATATTTTAGCGTAATGTATATATTTTAGACAGATGAAATTTGATCGTCTTGTGGAATATTCTGCGTAAAGCATTGAATTTCCAGAAAGTTGATACTTTACTGGAATGTTTTACTAAATTCTTTGATTTACTGAGAAGTTTAATCATCATCGAGATATTAATATTACAGAATTTCCTAGAAAAAATTTCATGAAATTTTTTATGCCATCGTTCAATGGAAAATCATGTTGCAATATTTTGTTTCGCATAATGAATTTCTTAAAAAACTAGAATTTAAAAATAGGAAGCTGTGTAGAATAATATAAATTATAGTAAGTGCAATATATTTTTGATATTTTCATATCTAAAATATATTATATACTGTTTGTATATAATATATATATATACAGTATGTCTATTTCTATTTTTCGTAACAAATATTATTTAATGAAGAAGTAAAATGTACAAAAAAATAGTTAAATTAAATACGATTAAATTTTTTTATTAAATATATAGCCTACAGTGAAATAATAACTTGAATTTGATATGATGTTTTAAAAATCCCTTTTGCAATATCAAATTTCAATACTAAGGAAGACAAATTTTTCGGATTGTATAAATATCAAGTGTGTTCTTGATATTATGGAATTCAAAACGTAAAACAAATTTATGAAATCCGAAATAATATAAAAAAGGTAAATTTATTTTTTGTTTTTGCAGAATTATACTGATTTTATTACAAATTAAAAAAATTAGTATATTTTTGTTAAAAATATACTAATTTTAACTGTGTTCAATTGTTTTATAAATTTTTATATACAATATTTTACTTTTTAAATATATTATCCGATATCAAGGTACAAGAATGCACATAGTATTCCTTGTTTTCTCTACTGAAATAGGTAATTATATTAATTTTTCAATCTATTATCTGTTATTCCATATTAATTATTATTATTTTTAATTGAAATTATATCTATACTAACAAATTTAGTATACAATATTTTGTTGCAATACACTGTATGAATATATTTATTGCAATTTTTAACGTTTTGAAATGATTAATTAGTTATTTTTGCAATTTTAATTAATTTGACATTTTCAGCATTAAGCATGGTATTTGGATATAGTTCTGCCCCTATTAATGAACATGAAGAGCGTTATGAGTGCATGTTCAGGCCTCAACCTGAATTATTTTGCAAGTACGTCTGTAGAATACATCTTGCAAAGCGTGGATATTGTTATAGTGATAAAAAAAGTATAAGTTTCTGTGTATGTCCTGATATTAGTTACAATAATGTCAAATTTTGGGATTTAATGGAAAGATTATGTTATGACTTGAAATAGTCTGAACGGTTGTCCATATTATAAGAATAAAATAAGAATCCGTATATGGCAATTATTAAAGTTTTTCACTATATAATTTGAACAGAAAATTAAAGTATATTTTTGAATTTACCTTTTGCAATATTTTATTTTAATCAATATTAAGCAAATTTTCTATCGAATTGTTTTAAAGCATTAAGTAATACTTGTTTTATAAATAAAACGCACAGATCTACGTCTTAAAGTAAGTTTTCTCAATTATTAAATTTTCTGATTATGGTTTCATAATTTTTTCCTTCTTATTTTTAAAATAGTTTGCATAAAAGTAAATTGAATAATAATTTATAAAAGAATACATTCGAATTTTCAGAAAAATTTCAACTCAAATTATTTGAATAACATGTTAATTAATACATAAACTAAATATAAGCCCTTAATCCTACATTATTATGACTTTAGTTCTTTTTATAGAAAATTTATGAATAATATTTTAAAGTTTACTGCGATAATAAAAAGTACAGAATATAAGCCCTAAATATAGCCAATACTGAACGATTTGAATAACTTTTGATTGAAAATTGCATTATACAGTATGCTATATCACAATTATACTCTTTATTTGAAAGAATTTTGCTACAACTGATTGAATACTTCAGAAACTGATGATTTCTAACTTCTTTAAATGTATATTAATAACAACTTAAGAATATTGGGAATAATAGTATGTCAAATTTAAATCAAACAATAAATATAGATAGGGTAAATCAAATGGAAGCAACTTTCAACTGGTAGATAATCACAGAACCAACTGATAGTTGCTTAATTCATTCAACTTTTCTTAAGGTATCAAGGATCTATTCAAGATCATGCACTTTCAGAGTTTTATAACGTTAGTTTAAGATATTAAAAAATTTTTATAGAATATATAGTTATTTTGTCTAACTTCGCTGTTCTCAATGGATTTTAGCCTTAAATCCTCCAGTGGGAAACAATAATTCCCAATAGAGACAAAATCTAAATTTCAAAGAAAAATAAAAATTTAAACGATTCCAATGGGGAAAACGTTAAATTATCTCAATTAAAACAAATATACTGAGAGAAATCTCAGTGGGCAAAGATTTCATGCACCTCAATTGAGACATAAAATCGGTGAAGCGAAGAATCTTCATTAAAAAAAGAAGCAGAAGAAATGCAGACAAAAATTTAAGTCTCGGGTTTTCACGAATATATTAAACTATTGGTATCCTTGGCCATTATCTCCTTTGCTTTTTTTGAAAAAAGAAAAAATAAAAAAAAATTAAATTACCATGGGAATGGGAATATAAATTTTTTCAAGCAATGATATTATAAGATTATTCTTTTCAATTTTATGTTGCTTAAAATGTTTAAAATATAATGAAGATTTTATGTTCGCTAGCACAAAAACAGAGAAAATTTGTATATCAGAAATATGGTGGACATTTTAAACATACTTTTTTAGATATTCCGTATTCTTTTTGCCATCCAAAAATAGGAAATGTACTGAGTTTCGTCAGTTTGCAATTGCACTTGAACAAGTTTATTCCCCTTCATATTATGTCAAACTTCAAGTTTTTTTTATATTTAAAAATAATCTTTTATTATTCATTATATTTCTGAAATGAGAAAGTAATGGTGAGAATGAAAAATCATAAATAATATTTTTTTATATACTGTATTTGCACATCAATGATGAAGTCAGCATTTTATTTTTAATAAAATAATTGAACGTCTAAAAACAGCAATATAGTTTTACTGTTTAGTTTTTTTTATTATTTTATAGAAGTTACCATTGATCGATATAGAGATTATTCGAAAAACAACACTTGACTTTAGGATATAAATTTGAAACAAGACGAGATACTCATTCTGATTGTTTATCTGTTTCGATTTTTGTTTATCGAAACAGATAAACAAAAATCGAATTCCTATTGCCTACAATTTTTATTACAGTATATTCTGTAACATCGGTAACATCTGATTATCTCTAAAATGAAATTTTATTACATGTAACGAATATAAATTTCGTATAAATTTTATTACTTTTTAAACTAAAATACTAATGCTGTTGGATTAATACATGCAGTAATCAAATTTCGGCATCACGTTGCCCAGTTTATAGAATATTGTTTGAATATGAATTTATTATACTGTATTGTTATTGTGATATGAAATTATAATGATCACACACCGCTTACGTTTTCTCTGTTTATTTTTCTGTTGCTATCATTATATATTTTATGCTGAATATCTGTTTGGTATAATATTTACTTTTAACATTCTTCAGATTCATCCTTGAATTTACTAATTCATCATTTTTAACATACATTCAATTCAGAAGTAAAAAGATATAAAATCATCATTCTGTTTGATCTGTATGTTACCCATTAATAACTTTTGAATTACAGTAAGTAATTCAGTAAGTTTAACGTGGAGGATACGTTCTAAAAAACCAAGCGCTAAACGAAACAGCATTAAACGAGGTTATCTTAATTAAATAATGGGAATAGGTGAAACGGGACAGTGAATAAAAAAATATACGAACCTCTATTTTGTAACATGTATTATTACTATTGTATTACATTAATTATAGACATTGTAACATGTATTATTACTATTGTATTACATTAATTATAGACATTTTATTATTGAACATGTATTATTATTATTGTATTACATTAATTATAGACATATTTTATTTATTATTACTATTGTATTACATTAATTATAGACATTTTTTATTGCTAAATATCGATTTGTGTTCATAAATCATTCATGAAAATCAAAAATATTCAAGTAAATAATTTGTCATAAATCATTCATGAAAATCAAAAATATTCAAGTAAATAATTTGTTCATGATGAAGAAGGTTCAAATCATTCATGAAAATCAAAAATATTCGAGTAAATAATTTATGTTTGGATGAGGAAATCATTCATGAAAATCAAAAATATTCGAGTAAATAATTTGTTTGTGACGAGGAAAGGTCTTCTTCATTTGATACATTTTGTTTTTTCGTTAAGAATCATCTAACGAAAAATCGTTTGCTTCTACCTGTTTCGTTCAACAATCAACTGTTGATAGTAAGACATCGCATCCATGACACTTCGTCTTGCCTTTAAACATCTGTCAAAATTTAGATCATTTTCTATAAATTGATCCATAATTTCCGTAATAGTGGTTAAACTTTAACGGTAAAATAACGTTGATGAACGATCATAAATGTGAACTGTGACTGCAGCAGACTTTCGTATGTACTGCACTTAACTGATATCAAACGCATTGCGAGACGGCATAGCAGTATCAAAACAACAAATTAGTGCGATTTCGGATTTGTGTGAGTATAACGGATTGAAAAACTGCGCCAAACTCAATCAATAAAAAATATAGAATTCGAAAAATACCGCATTATATTGAAACAGCGTTAAACGAAGCAGCATTAAGCAGGATCTTTCTGTAATTGATAGATTTTCATAAAATTTGGTGGTAGAAATCTTTTATTTTTAAATATAAATTTAAAAATAATTTTTATAGTGACTAGGGGGAAGTTGCCCTACTTTTTCTTTCTGACCCTAAAACTCTCATTAAATTTGAATATTTTCATTTCATATTTTTTGTACTTAAACTTATAAGTGTTTTGCATATATGACTCAATCAAAAACTTTGAAATAACAACCGGGTCATGATTTATAATTTTTAAAAAAAGTTACGATTAGTCATCTTACCCCGAATGATCGGGGTAAGATGCCACTGCGCTTTGGATGATATTTCACTTTAATAAATAGCAAAATGTAACTCTTTACTCATCTAATAAACTTCTTGTTCACTACACCATGAACATTTTAATAGAATAAATTATTAAATTCTATAAAATTAGAAGAACTAAATAAAATCAGATATTTAGTTATCGTGTATATGCTCACGGTGGCCAAGTTGCGGCTTTTGAGCCACATTCAACTCTTTGATACCTTTAGTGTGGCTCCATATCATGAAAACCAAGAATTAATATTGAGTAATCTCTTTTAATTAAGAAAGATGTTGGAGTTGTCCATCTGTCCATATAAAATAAGCTATCCCAAACACTTAAGAAAACAGCAGTTTTTTCTAAGCCCTTCATATACAATTAGTATTAAACATATAACGAATTATTTACTGTATGGTCCCATGCCATATTTTTTATCATCATATTTATATAACATCTTTTTTAACATTCTGTAAGGTACTGTAGGAACGAATTATTTACTGTATGGTCCCATGCCATATTTTTTATCATCATATTTATATAACATCCTTTTTAACATTCTGTAAGGTAGGTGTAGGCGTATCATATATCTATGAAGCATTGAAGCAATTCATGCCTCCTCTGTTTATATGTTATGCAACAAGTTTTAAACTTTCTTCAAACCAAAGACCTCCGCTTGGGTCCTAATAAATGTTCTTATCATTTAATTTATGAAAATAAATCATAAATTCAGAAATTTAAATTCGGCATCTAATCCTGAAGCAAAAGCTGCCATTTTTCCAGTTGATCAATGTGAGATTCAACTTTTAATCACGTGACTTAAAAATGGCTAAATTAGAACAACATTGAAAGTAAGATATTCTTTAAAGTATCCACTACATACTAAATATATTAATTTTTACTCTGCTGATATTATTACGATGAATAATAATACTTCAAAAAGTGACTGCATAATTTTTGGTAAAAATTTCAATACTCGCTGGGTACTTTTCGATTTCCAATGCGAGTAATTGATAATCTGATAATAGCCACCTTCTATATTTTTGACGGGCTTATAGGAGATTATAATAAACCACCGTCTATCGTCACCTGTTTAAATACTAACGAATTAGAGGAAAATAAGCTACTTCTCCCGATTACCATCTTCCTCCGATTCACTCTATAAAAATACTTTTTATATCTATAAATAAACTATAATATTTTAATAAGAGAAGCTTCATTCGATTTGATTTTTACTTGATGTTTGTGTTACTTTAGAGATTTTTAAATTTCTTTCATAACGATACTGATTTATATTTATTGCAGAATGGATGATTTCTTCAATAAATGAGTAATTTTATTTAGACGATGTTTGTGTTACTTTAGAGATTTTTAAATTTCTTTCATAACGATACTGATTTATATTTCTTGCAGAATGGATGATTTCTTCAATAAATGAGTAATTTTATTTAGTCATCATTTATGATATTTTTAAACAAATTTGTTAACATTAAAATTTATGAATTTAAAATTTATAATCTGAGTTATGAACATTTCAAGTAAAAGTATCAGTTTTTATTAATTATCTGTTACACTTTTAAAATATTTTATTATTCTTGATAAGAATAAAAAGCAAACGAAGAAATCTACGATAATGACAAAGTGAATTTCAGAATTATTATTTTTTAAGGTTCCTATATAATATTGATATAATTAATAAAGTTTTCTTGCAGCTTTAATTGCAAAGTGAAAAGTGAATCTATATTTAAAAAAACGAACCTATAATTGAAATTTTTATATAATGTTTATTAACATTACATAAAAATTTTATAATTTAATAATTAGATATCTGGTTCATTTTGAATAAGCTGTTAAAAGCATACTAATCCAATCATCGTTACAGTGCATTTTTATTAAGATTCTGTTTAAACTGACCAATCATTGATAATGTTCACTATAACGATGAATATAATAATTTTTATAAATAAGTATAAAAACGAGTAAACCAAAAATTTACGCATTCAATTGTATGTATCTGTATATTTGTTAATAAGAATTTTACTTCAAGATTCCTGAAAATGAAAAAAGCGTTGTTTATATTATTTATAGCATCCGTAATTGTTTATTCAGTATCGTGGAGTAAGTTGCTTTAAAATTTTTAATTATAATAATTATTTTAACTTAATTAATACTATACTAGTTAATATTTGATTACTTAATGCTATTAATTAAATTATTCAGAAATACAGAGATGTCCGAGACTTGATGGCAAATTTGGTTTTCCACCCAACTTCGATATGGATGAAACAAAACCTAATCTTTACCGTTGTGAAGATATTTACTGCCCGAAATTATGCAAGTTTCGTCATTTCAATACGGGTTATTGTTTACGTGGACATTGTTACTGTCCTCCAGTTACAGAAATTCCAGAGGGATGCCCTAAAAACCGATCTGCAGATTTTAAGCGCAATTCATTAAGTTTAATATTCTTTAGTGGTATTTCGTTAATGTTGACTTATTCTGCTTTACATAACATTTTATAAATAAATAAAGATTAATAGTTAATCAAATTTTAATATTTATATTATTTGTTACTTATATTATTGTTACTTATATTAAATAAGCTTTTCTTGAATCGGAATAATCTCTTGAAAAATATTTTATTAACTAATTAATTAATACGATTTAATAAATCAAAGTAATTATTTAAAATGTAATGTATTCTTATGATACAGTATACCCTCGGCTTCTCGACTTATGGCGCTTTGGAATTGTATACATTTTGACTTTCCATCATTCCCCAAAGTTTTAGTAATTAATTTGAACTTATGGCTCTTCAGTAACAAATTTTTCATAAAAAGCTTACTTTTTCAAAATAAGGCTTCAAGTACTTCTTTTAGTTGTAAATACTTCATTTATGTAGTTATATACGTTACATGATAATTGCAGTGATTTACATGCATTGAAAAGTGAAAAACACAATGGTTTGATTTATGGGTATTTTCGAGTTATGGCATCATTCTGGTACCTAAGATCACATAATTCCAGGATATGCCTGTATACAGGCATATCCTAGAGTTATGTGATCTTAGGCTTATATATATATAATACATATTTCTCATACATGCATTGAAAAGTGAAAAACACAATGGTTTGATTTATGGGTATTTTCGAGTTATGGTATTATTCTGGTACCTAAGATCACATAATTCCAGTATATGCCTGTATACAGGCATATCCTGGAGTTATGTGATCTTAGGTTTATATATATAATACATATTTCTCATTTATACAGGGTGTGGCAAATAAAAGTGGCCTGGAGAACAGAGTTCCTGGATACAAAGAAACACAGTAGAAGAAAGGAAATACAGTACTAACCTGACTATAGCAGATATTGAAATTGGCCACCATTCATTTCTTGGCACTTTTGGGCCCTGGTCAGCAAGTTGCTGAAGGCAGATCGAAGCTGGACTGCTGGAATTGCTGCAATCTCATCCGAAATGTTCTGCTGCAGTTCTTGAAGACTATGAGGATCGTTGCAATACAACTTTGACTTGAGGGTTCCCTACAAAAAGTAATCGCACACTGACAGATCAGGTGACCTGGGTGGCCAGCTAGGGCCGAGACCAGATTGACCTCTGTTAACAACTCTGTCAGGCGTGAAGTAATTTTTACCAAGAGATGAATGGTGGTCAATTTCAACATCTGCTATAGTCAGGTTAGTACTGTATTTCCTTTCCTCTACTGTGTTTCTTTGTACCCTGGAACTCTGATCTCCGGGCCACTTTTATTTGCCCCATTCTGTATTACATTACCAAGTACAAAAATTGTAATTAACGAAATGTCTAATAAGTATATTTCCAGATGATTCATTTATATAATTTTATATTAAACACTATCTTATTAGGTAATGAGATAACCAACAGGGATGATAAACAACATTCCAACCAGTTGATTTGCATAATTTTATACAAAACACTACCATATTAGGTAATGCGTAAAGTCTATTACCTTATTAGGTAATAAAATCTTCTTCTTCTTCTTCGTAATGTTAATATGGAGGGTTTAGCTTGAGAACTTTTTCCTCCGATGGCGGTAATAAAATCTTTAGCTATAGACAATCAAGTATTATCGATACTAATTTGGAAAGCTCCTTACGCGTAGCAACATCATCACTTTCATCAAATATTGAACTTGCAAAAGAAAGGCAATCTCATTAGTTAGATTTGCAACACTATATTATTTTATTATATTTAATACGAACGCAATGTATACTTACATATTTGTACCTTCTCTTAATGATATAACTTATCTCGAGTCTTCATATCGCTTGAGTTTTTATCTCAAGTGAAAATATCCTCGAAGATAAATTCGATGTTTTATGATTGAATTCAGTATCATAAAAATTTGTTTCAACTTCGAAACAGTTATAATCCTACCATATTACTGTATTATGATATATATTTTCATGATGAATAATGTGAAATGTGATTTCCTATATTTAAATTAATAGAACGTATTATAAAGAAATATACTAATGAATCAATGAAATATAATTGTAACAAAAGCACATATTCTAATATTCTATATAGAATATGAAAAGAAAGAAGGGAGAAAATAACATTTACAATGATAAAAATAACATTTACAATTGAATTAGTTGCTTTTATTGCTGTATCGTTACGTTAAATCGTTCGATAATTAAAATATAAATTACAAATGCAAATTTTATTAGCTATTACTAATTTAAATCAAAGTTCAATGTCGAATATTACATACTGTATCTTGTTTCAGTTTTTATACCATATTGCCACAATTAAGCTGTTAAAAATGTCAGAACAAAGATGATGTCATTATGATGACTAATAGTGCGACAGTTTATTTTAAACAAGTGAAAATTTATTAATTGGCTTTTTCATCTAGTTAAATCTTCGAACTGAATACAAGAAATTAATATATTTGTTACTTGAATGACCAATGAATCTTGAAAATTATATTTCCAGTTTACAAGAAAAGTGTAAGTTCAAGCTCTAAATTAGTACTTAAATTATTATAAAAAATTAATCTAAATTAATAATTAATAAGAATGATAAAAACTTTGTTTTGATGTTTATTAATATAATGGCATTTAAAAGTATTTTCATTAATAAAATAATAGAAATTCGCATATAATTATTTTTCTTTTTATACCTTAAGGGGTAAAATTACGAATTTTTGGGAACATATTTTCGTTTCTTCTATTCTTTAATTATTTGATCAGAAATTATGACAATTTGACAACTAAAATGTAATAAATTATATACCTGTATATATTATTCAATTGAATCATTATTTCTCTTCATTGTAAATATAAGTAATCAATCGATCAAATATGGATTAAATTTTTTGTTTCCTGTTAATAATTTTGCTAAATAATTGATTGTATTTATATATTACTATTTTAAAAATTAAGTAAACGATGTCAATTATTTATTGTCAGATTTAATCATTACTTACTGATTTGTTTATATGTTTGCAATGAAAACCAGGATGTGTTTAGTACTTTGTTCTGTTAACAGGCAATTGGATAGACTAATGAAACTTGATGATTTACCTCATTTTATTTAGAAAAATATTAAATTGAATTAAAGTAAACTTAGAGTAACAATAAGAATATATTATATTAAACAGTGAAACCAAATTGATAAGAATTAATGAAAAAAAAATAAAAAAAAAGTTTTGTCGAAATTGCATATTTAAATTTTCAATAATTTCAGATAAATTCAGGTAATTTCGATTCTTTAAAATATATGGTTTAGATAAGACAATTTTTTATTATCTTTAAATGTAAATAATCTGTTTTTTTGACAATACAATATTTTTATTTAAATTTTAATATCGTGGATAAGACACAAAATAATTTCTGTTTATAATGAAAGTAAACTGAACTTGATAATCAAATAGATACGCTGGGTTATGTTTCAGTGGACTGTGTTTCACGCCGTTACTGAAACATTATTTTTTGCATCTTTTAAATTTAAAATTTTAATCTAAACAGGACTTAACATAGATTTAATTTGGAAATATGTTTGGTAAGTTAATATCATTTTCTATTTAAAATAATACATTGTTCCCAAGATTATATGAAATTTTTACTTTGATAATTTATTCATTACAATTATTACTATTGATTCTAATATAATAATAATAATAATAATAATAAAGTTTATTAAACAATTAGGGAAGATCCCCTGTAGACTAGGAGGTACAAGAATTACATTGTAACGAAATAATGCATATAACAAAACAAAAGACAGAAATTGTATAAAACTAAATAATAACAGATGATACAGATGAATGTAATTATATGAAATTTTTACTTTGATAATTTATTCATTACAATTATTACTATTGATTCTAACATAATAATAATAAAGTTTATTAAACAATTAGGGAGGATCCCCTGTAGATTAGGAGGTACAAGAATTACATTGTAACGAAATAATGTATATAACAAAACAAAAGACAGAAATTGTATAAAACTAAATAATAACAGATGATACAGATGAATGTATAACAAGCCAAACACATCTCTAATGAAGTTAAATATGTTAAATACACTTTATTGGCAAGTCTTGAAAGGCAAAATGAATTTTATTAGTAGGGAGATGGGAAATTTTTTCTATATCATATTTATTTCGAAGAGGTTCGAGGGAAGAGCAGGTTTGGAATAGATGACTTATGTCGATTATATCATGATTACAAAACGGACAGTATTTTTGAGAATTTAATGGGATAAATTTGTCTAAAAAATGGAGATGATATTTATTAAGATGGATTTGCATCAGTATTTCTTTCAAGTTAAAATTGAAGTTACTATGATTGTAATGTTGAGTTTGATTCAAGCCAAGGATAAGTTTAAACCAGTTATGAAAAAAAGAATTGTGTAGAGATTTCGTATCTTCAGTTATAGAATGATAAATAGAACTATCAATCAGCTGATTTTGAATTTCATTCCAGTTTGAATTAGAGTCCAGTTTGTGAAAATATAGATATGCCAAACGAGGTAAAATATTGTTTATTGAACAAAACCAATTAAGTTGTTTGATTTTATTTTTAGAGGCCGAGTGCAGAAAAAAGGAAAGGCATTTATATGAGAGGGAATTAGGGTTGTTATAGACTTTTTTAACGTAATTGAGGAGATATTTGAGTAAAACTTGGTACAGATGTGTTCTTCCGATTTCTAAATGAATCGATTAGTCCGGGACGGAGCGGTCGAGCTTAAATAACTTACGTATGAATAGACATTGGAGCTTGTCAATATCATAGAAGTGGTTTCGAATCCAAATTGGACAACCATATAAGAAGGAATTGAGAACAGTGAAATTGAAAATTTTTAAAGCTAATTTAATATTTCTATTTCTTATTCCAGCAAGGATATGGATAAGATTGTTGATCATTAAGGTTAGGTTAGGTTAAGTTAGTTGGGTTAAGCCGCCATATCCTCATGGGATATTCGTTATCTGGTGTCGGCCACTTATAGAGCCCATCGCAGGCTGGCCAACACCCATGATGGGGTCAACCGGATGACTGAAGGATGGGGTTCGACGAGCCGGGCCAGGACCCCTTCTGAAAAACCGGCGGCCACTTATAGAGCCCATCACAGGCTGGCCAACACCCATGATGGGGTCAACCGGATGACTGAAGTATGGGTTCGACGAACCGGGCCAGGACCCCTTCTGAAAAACCTGAGGTGTGGGATCTGGATTTGAACTCGGATCCTCCAGGATGGTAGGCTGCAGCTTTACCACGCGGCCATCTGGATGACTTGATTATTAAGAAACAGTGACTGAACTTCATCTTTAAATGAGCTTGGAAGTTAAAGAAAGATGTTAGACGGAACACTAGATAATCAACTTCGGTAACTTCAAGTTTTTCATGTTCCATATAGAATGAAGCCTGTTTGTTGCGTTTATGTTTACAAGTAAAAATGAGTATTTTAGATTTACATTAAATAGAAATTCATAAATGTTTCCGGTTAAAAAGTCGTTCTTAAAACTTATAATAAAACAAATTTTTATAAAAATAAAATAAGAGAAATTGATAGATTCCTATCTTAATGATTTCCTTCAAATTTGAGAACTGTTTATTTATATTGAACATCAAATTAATTTTTTATTTATACAGTTCGGAAAATTTTTTCTTTAAAGATGAAATTCAATATTCGACTGCTATTAAATCATCAAATATTATACTCAAAACTTCAGCAAGTTAAAAAAACAATAGTATTTCAACAATGATAGAAAATATTAAAAACATAATATTTGGTTTACTGGAGACTTGTCTTTATTTAAAAAAGAAGATGAGAAATGCCTTGAAATCTTTTCGTAAGTCTAATAACTCGGACGATTTTAATCTTTATATCAAATTCAAAAATTTATATATAAACAACTGTAAAGCCAAGAAAAAATTTTATTTCTCCCAATTAAATAACAAATTAGTGCATAATAAAGTCTCCAAAACCTTCTGGAACATAATTAATTCCTTTAAACAGAATCAGCATTCTTATCCGTCTCATTGATATCCATTCTTGGCCGGACTATTTTACTCAAAGTAATAAAGATTTTTCAGATCTTTATTACTTTATAAGAAAACTTATAAAATCTACTATATTTGCCACAGATAACAATATTGAAATCTTAGAGTGTCCCTTTTTCGCCGGTGAACTTAAGATCACCATAAATAAAATGAATTCCATCTCAGCTCCTGGTCATGAGGATATCCCGTCGCCATTCTTCAAATTCCTTCCAGATAATGAATTCCATCTCAGCTCCTGGTCATGAGGATATCCCGTCGCCATTCTTCAAATTCCTACCAGATAATGTACTTGATCATTGGACTAACTTCTTCAATAATATTTATTCCTACACTCCTCCCCCAAAAGAATGAAACAAAATTATTTTTCTGATGTTTCATAAAAAAGGCAATAAAGAAAGCCATAATAACTATAGACCTAACTGCACTTCTATCCACAGCGAGAAAGTTGTTCACTGGTGTACTCTCCCTCCGCCAAAAAAAAATGGCTTTCAACTAATAATATCATTGATGATCTTCAATTAGCGTTTACCTCTGGAAAAAGTTTTACGGATGATTTATTACTCCTTCAATCCTCACTATACAAACAGTTTTCCAATGATCAAGATATTTATGCCTGTTTTGTAGACCACAAAGCACCATTTAATTCAATCTCCATCACATCTCTAATGATGAAGCTCCAAATTCTGGGTCTGAGTATAAAATTTAACAAGATTATTTTGCCCTTTTTTGTACTTTTAAAACCCAAGTTCGACAAAATAACACATTTTCTAATGAGTTTATTATTAATAAAGGTCTGCTTCAAGGAAATCCTCTAAGCCCTTACTTATTTATCCTATTTATAAATAATCTTTTCTCCCAGATAATCCAAAGTTTTGATGATATTAGAATAGGAAACGACTATTTCCACATTATATCATATACAGACCTTTATTAATAATAAACTCATTAGAAAATGTGTTATTTTGTCGAACTTGGGTTTTTAAAGTACAAAAAAGGGCAAAATAATCTTGATAAATTTTATACTCAGACCCAGAATTTGGAGCTTTATCATTAGAGATGTGATGGAGATTGAATTAAATGCTGCTTTGTGGTCTACAAAACAGGCATAAATATCTTGATCATTGGAAAACTGTTTGTATAGTGAGGATTGAAGGAGTAATAAATCATCCATAAGACTTTTTCCAGAGGTAAACGCGAATTGAAGATCATCAATGATATTATTAGTTGAAAGCCATTAAAAAGGTTGCTCACCCCTGATCTATACTATCTTTATAAATAAAGTTTAGTTCCTTTTCGTTTTTACTCGGTTTGCAAGCACCCCTTGTTAGTGAATTAAAAAGGTTGCTCACCCCTGATCTATACTATCTTTATAAATAAAGTTTAGTTCCTTTTTGTTTTTACTCGGTTCGCAAGCACCCCTTGTTAGTGAATCTAAGCCTAATTTTGAATACTGTTTATTTTAATTTTTCAAAATTAACAATAATATTTGAATAAGATAATTTTTAAAGCAGTATTATTAAGTATTTTCAATGCATATTATTGGAGTAGTTATTTATTAGTTTTATAAATATCAATATTTTATAAAGACATTTTCATATCTCTAAATTATTCAAAAGTGCTAAATCTAAATATTCATTAATTTATTATATCTTGGATTAAGGCAAACAGTTTATCATTTATCAACTTATCAATAAATCAGTGTATTTCTTTAAACTTTTAAACAAAAAAATAGATCTATCTGCCAAAGGAATATCTCTTGCAATTATTATTTAATCATAAAATTTTAAATTGCAATATACTTTTTTACTTAAAAATATTTATAGATAATTATAAAGATATTTTGCAATTTCTAATACAGTCAATTCCGCTTAACTGGGCCACCCAGTTAATTGGGGCAGCTGCTTACATTGCAATACAGTAGGTCCTCATTTAATATTGTCCAAGTTAACACAAAACAGTCGATTCTGCTTAATTGGACCACCAAGAGAACTGGCTGAGCAGGGCCATAGAAAACTGAAAATGTTACCAGAGATTATTATTAATACAGTGGATTCCGCTTAACTGGGGCAACGCATAATTGCGAACAATATATATATAGTGGATTCTGCTTAATTGGGCCAAATCTCAAGAATGGAAACCAAACTAATAAATTAATACATAATTTAAACGCTTAATTGGGAAAGTAGCAGAAAAGGAATTTAGCATTTTTTGACACATTTAAGGGATTTTTTGAAAGTATGTCAACACTACGTATTACTAATATTTGACAACACTAGCTTGATGTGAATCAGTTATCTATCATTGTGCATCTGGCAATTTATGCGTCTGCTTAAGAGTCTACCGTTACTACAGGGTGGGGCAAATAAAAGTGGCCTGGACAAGTGGATACGATTGGATGTGAATGTATGCATATAACCACACCCTGTGACGCGCACACCACGTGTACGCCCACCACATTATCCAAACCAGTTCAGAGTGTAGTGCGGGCTGTGTCAGTGTGAGTGGAGCAGTGCAAAGGGGAAGATGGTACTCACAGTGGAGCAGAGGGTGTTCGTTGTGGAAAGTTACATAACAATAAAGTCGTGGAAATGGTGTGGTCACTTGTTTGCTCAGAAGTTTAATGGTGTCAAAGTGCCAGCAAAGAGTGCCATGCAACGCTTAGTCCAAAAATGGCATCAGACAGGATCTGTTTTGAACAAGTCAAAAACATTCTGAAACGTGTATGCACACCAGAAAATGTAGCTGCAGTTCACCAGAAAATGCTTCAGAGTCCTACCAAATTAACCCAACGCCTGTTGCAAGAGACTGACATATCACATCGATCATGGGGACGAATACTCCACTTGGATCTGCACATGTATCCCTACTGAGTGTCTGTTGTTCATGCATTAAAACTAGCAGATGCTCCTCAGTGCATCCAGTTTTGTGAGTGGCTGTTCACTGAGATAACAACGAATGGCTTGGACATGGATCTGTTCTTTATTTCTGATGAAGCCTGGTTTCACTTGGGTGGTTATGTCAACTCAAAGAATCACAGGTTCTGGGCAGTGGAGAATCCGCATAACTTCCACAAAACACCATTGCATGATCAGAAGGCTGGGGTTTGGTGTGCAGTGTCTGCACACCGCATTATTGGTCCCATCTTCTTTCATCAGACGCTGAATTCGGCGCGTTACATTTACTACATTTTTTATCCATTTGTGGCAGCATTAACTGAGGAGGAAAAGACCTACAGTTACTTCCAACACAATGGAGCAACTGCCCATACAGCCAGCCGAACATTGGAGCACATTTACACAATCTTCACGCCTAACAGAGTTATCATCAGAGGTCAGTCTGGTCTCTGCCCTACTGTTTGTCTATCACAAGAATAGCTCTAAGTCTGTGCATGTCTGTTGCCGTGGAAACAAGACTCGCTCCATTTTCAACAGAGGAAGCCAAAAGAAAGGCATCCATTTTGGCTTACTGAATGCCTTGACGGCGTGTTGGCGATGTTTTTATCATCATCATTTCTTTTTGTAATTACTTAAATCAATTCATCAAATGAAAGAAAACTGTTTCATATATTAATTATATGCTAATATTTATATTTTATAAATGAAAATAAATATGAATCCTCACATGCTTAACCCCCATTCAAAATGGACAGATCTTGTTGCTATAGCAACTGCCACTAACTAGACATCCTGATGGGAGCTATTCTTGTGATAGACAAACAGTAGCTGGCCACCCAGGTCACCTGATCTATCAGTGTGCGGTTACTTGTTGTGGGGAACCCTCAAGTCTAAGGTATATTGCAACAACCCTCATAGTCTTCAAGAACTGCAGCAAAACATTTTGGATGAGATTGCAGCAATTCCAGCAGTCCAGTTTTGATCTGCCTTCAGCAACTTGCTGACCAGGGCCCAAAAGTGCCAAGAGATGAATGGTGGTCAATTTCAACATCTGCTATATTCAGGTTAGTACTGTATTTCCTTTCCTTTACTGTGTTTCTTTGTACCCTGGAACTCTGTTCTCCGGGCAACTTTTATTTGCCCCACCCAGTATATATTGTGTACCTAGAGATATTCATTTACAGTGTCAATTTTATTTAAAATTTTTAAATCTTTACCAAGGATATTCATTTACAGTGTTGATTTTATTTAAAATTTTTAAATCTTTGCAAAGATGCCAAGAAATGAAATTGTTAAATTTATCATGTATTTATTATTTTTTCTTCAGGAAGAAGCATTAGATCAATGGTTTTCTATAGTTAGCAGGTGAGGCATGAATATCAGAGACTCACTTTCTGTATTTTGGTTTAATAAAGAATTAAAATAGGTACCTAATTATTATTTTTTACCTATTTATTTATTTACCTATGTATTACATATTTTATTTTAGAATTTATTATTAGTTCATTTAATTGGGGCAGCCACTTAATTGGGCCAAAATGGATTAGTCCCAACATGTCCTAATTAAGCAGAATCAACTGTATATGTTTAATTTCAATAATTATACTAAAATTAAAAAATTATGTAATTTAAAAATGACAATTAAAATGACTTCATATTTCTGAAAAAAAATAATAATAATAATAATAATAATT
>AYEL01087518.1:0-65477 GCA_000484575.1 Olivierus martensii | reverse complement strand
AATTTTTTCTTACAGCTACTCGTCGTTAACCAAGTACGTCATTATCCAAGGCCGTCATTAACCAAAGTATCACTGTATATTTTAAAAATGAATAAATTTGAATAATAACCATTGCAACATATTAATTATTAAAAGTTCATATGCAAACCGGAAATTTTTAAAATAAATTATATCTATAAAATATAAATTTAAATTAAAATATTAAATAATTTTATATGAAATAATTTATAGGTCCAATTGACACATTAAACTATTAGGACTAAATCAGTTCTTCTGTTTTTTTCATATTACATCATTACACTAGGCCATGTCAAGCTTACTAAATTTGGTTCTGCAATGTTTATGATACTATTTTCCACATTTTTTATTCTTAAAAATTTGAAAAGCCTAAAGTTTGCAGAGGCTTTCGAAATTTTTATTTATTGATTATCCTGCTCTTTGCACTCATTTTCAATATTTGTTTAAAAATGGAGCAGCGTATTTTGAATCTTAATAGCATTTATTTTAACTTTTATTAAATTTATATTGTTAAACATCAGAAAGATATGTTTCACTTTAAACACCAAACTTAAAATGCAGACCATACAAATTTCGTATTGAAGTTATACAAATAATTAGGGGAATTCTCAGAAATCTCTTTTATAATTGAAATGAAAAACAACAACATGGAAATGAATAATGCAATGCAAATGCTGCATTCACTATAATACAAAAAGAAGTTTTCTTAGGATTTGGGTTGATTGTGTTAGATCAAATCATGTAAAAAATAATGAATGAATTTTTTTGTATTAAATCAAGTGTGTAAAAAAAGCTTGTGTAAACAGAATTGGGTGTATTTATATTCATCTAATATGCACATAAGTATTGGAATAATGCTTATTATTAAAAAGAACGATGAAATTTTTAATTTTCATTTTTATGGCAAGAAATTATGGTCTACCACTTTTGAATTTTGCTGAAAAGGAAAAAAGGTAATTTAGGTATTGTGCTGGTTAAGTAATGAATATTATAGTATTACTTTCTATAAATCATTTTGAGTACTACTTATATTTTTCTTAAAAACTTAATTGCAAATTGACTATTTGTTTGCTTTTTGATTTGAAATAACATAAAAGAATAAATAGTCAGATTATTGAAATACATTTAAATAGCAAGAATTATAAAACTTCATTATTATTTTATTTTCATTTTGAATTATATTAAATAACAATTTAATAAATATAAATTGATATGTTGCAATATATAAAATAATTATAAATTAAAATTTTTTTTCTGATAACTTGATTTATATTACGTGTTAAAATATATACTAAGAATAACCTCAACATTAAAGCTGGCTCCAATGTTTAGACTCCGATGATTAAATGGAAAGGATGCAAACAAAAATATTAAAAGTGCAAAAGTTGCACTTTTAATATTTTTGTTTGCACCCTTTTTCTGTAATAGCTTTCTAACGATTTGCAAACTATTACAAAAGAAAAAATTTGAAAGTAGGAGGTTAAGCAGTGGGGCTGCAAATGAAAATATTAAAAGTGAAAAAAGTGCTAATAAAGTGCAAAAGAAAAGTTTAAAAGTGAGGGCCAACTTTACATACTGGTCAGAGAAATGATATATGATTATAATAAAATTGTGTGTTTTTCATAATTTTAAAAAATTCCAAAATCTAGTTCATTACTGATATAAATATGAACAGTAAATCAAAAATCATTATACTGAAATATGATCGCATAATGCAAAGAGAAAGTCAGTTGAGGAGCAAGCAATGACTGCATCATGTTCAAACACATTTCCCAACAACTAAGAGTCTAAATTCTTATTAAATGTTTAATTGTCTAACAAGTAAGTCTATTATGAAATTGATAAAGAATAACTGAAAAAGAGCATCAGTTTTACAACTATTCATTTCTGTAGTAGTTTTTTTTATTAAGTTATTATTATTCATTTTAAAGTATATTAATTTAATTTTGCCAAAAGGTATACTAAAAAATCTAATAAATTTTCTTAGTATCAAAGTTTTTCAGCAGAAAATGAAAAAAATTATTAATAAAAGAAGTTAACTAATATAAAATAAAAACTAAAATGTGCCAAGGAAATTTTGCTGCAACTGAAGGGAGTGAAAAGTCAGCAACACACATGGAATAATCAGAAGCAAAAGACTGATGATATCTGAAATTAGCTATAAATTAATCACTCTTTTATTTGCTAAATGAAACAATTCATGTACACTAGAGATGTGCAAAATGTTTGAAATTTTGAATCAAGTTGAATTTCAAAATAAAATTTCTCTGTTCAGATTTCAAATTAAAACTCAACTTGGTTTGAAAATTTCAAAGTACAGTATAATCCATGTAATCTGGCATTTTCTATAATTTAGTACTTTATAATTTGATCCTTTTCTAACCTAGTACTTTATAAACCATCACATAAAAATCTCTGCTGTAAAAAAATTTCAGTTTTTATTTTATTATTATTGTATTGTTATATTTAATAAAAATTAAGAATGAGTTAAAAAGATCAAGTTATTTTATTCTAATTATCATCATAATACAGTGAATTTATCTTCTCAATATTTACCATTAAAATACTATACAGGTAATCCCTGTACTACTGTATTTCTACAACAGTTTTGCTCTAACACAATTAGAAAATTGTGGCAATTCTCACACACAATGGCATTTATAGAATGTGGTTTTGCTCTATATAGAGTTCAGAATCTGTGGTAAGTCTAAACCCCATTTAATAGTTTTGTACAATGCAAGATTTTATAAGAACCTAACTAATATACTATATAAAGCTTATTTGCACTGTTAGTAATAACTTAAAAATCATTAAAAAGTATGAATTTATTAGTAAATTAAGTACCAAGTACCAAGGTTATTGTCTGCATGTAAAAAATTATAGACAGACATATATATTTATATATGGAAATATATATATATATATTTTAATATTTTTTCTGCATATATCGGCAGAAAATAAATATATAAATTTTATTTCATGTTAATTCTATTATTTATATTTCCTTTTTATTTTTCATCATTACTATATAGTATTAGGGAATATTTTATTCCTTAATACTGTATTTAATTTATAATATAATTTATTAATAAATTATCATCGTATTTTTGTGTTAAATATCTATTGAAATATCTCATATTGGGAAACTCGAAAATCTTTTATTTCTTTAATACTATATACTGTATAGTCAAAGTTAATATATTTTTGTTTTTTTATAATACGATATTTATAAATATAACATAAAAATTATTATATCTTATATCAGTGGGGCAGCCAGGGTGCGAGGGAGCAATTGCACCCTATTAATATTTATATTTGTACCATGATTTGTTCAATGATTATTATTTATATAGTAGATTCGAGTGGTATAAACCAATCATAATCAATAAAATATACTGTACAACGTATAGTTTTGTGCATTTTTACGTTTCAATTTTATTCAAACAACATCCGATATTTCATAATTTTAGTTGCATCCCTGGCTAACTTTCTGGCTGCGTCATCGTCCTATATTGAATATATTTTTAATATATAATTTATCTGATAAGCACTTAATATGCGACTCTGTATACAATGTAACTTTGTTATCTCGAACCTCTCTATCTCGAAACCTTCTATATGTGGAATAAAAATTTTTTCCGTGCACTTTCGGCATTAAACCGATGTCTTTTTAATAGTTATCTCGAAGTATTTGCTTCAAAATCCTCGACTATCCAATTAGTTTATAATTTTTGTGCTAGAGAAATTAAAAATACTTATGAATCTTTTCCCTGGCTTTCGGAGTCTAAACAAAGGATTTAAATTTATTTAAGAACGTAAATTTACTACCGATAACTGGAACAGGAACTTTTTTTGCGCATGCTCGGAATACTGAACATGCCGTACAGTTTCGTGGTTTATTCAGTGATTTTTTCAATCTTTGGTTTAGAAGATGCGGGAGTATTTAGACGCTGAGAATGGAAAAAGTATTCCATTCTCAGCGTCTTTCTTTCATGGAAAAAGTGTCTTATACAATATTAAAAACTTCGGTATGCATTATTGACATAAATTAAACCTCTTATATCTCGAAAACTCTTTATATCGATTTTTTTTTGTTCCCGCGAGATTCGAAATAGCGAAGTTCTACTGTATGTATTACTTGGAATAATTACTTTTGTTTAAGGTATCGTAGACAATACATTGAATAAAAATTGCCAAAGTTAATAATTGCTTTCAAATAAATAAAAAAGCAATAAAATAATCATTTATTTAAAAAATACCATTTAAATTACCTTAAATAATTTAATTTTCTCGGTGAAATTAAAAAGTTACATAAAAATTATGAAAAAATGTTTTTAAATTCAAATAATAAAAATGAAATTTAACGAACAGTATCTTAAGATGTCATTATTAGAACTAAAATTTCCGAAATGGATTTTAAAAGCTGATCAAACAAAATAAAATGATCGATGAATAACCAAAGTTAACGGTTTAGTTATGACGTGTTATAAAAAAACAAATAATATTCTAAGAGCGCTTAAAATTAATCGCTTCTTTTTATTATTTAATAAGCAGACTGAAAATATCTATTTACGTAAAAAAAAAGAAAAGCGGAGTATTGAACGCTTGACACAAAGCAAAATATACGATTGTTATATCGGTAGCAGTCAAAATTTATTGCTATAAACAAAGCGGTTGGTGTAACAGACACGAAAAAATTGGCTAACGATACATTTCGAAAACGTGCAGTGAAGAAAAATATTAAAAATTCTTTTTTGACTTAATAATGGATATGCAAATGCATTGTATTTTTCTACAACTGTATATTCATTTTTATGTATATATACTGTAATTACGCTGTACCGTGTGTCGCGTAGTGAAGATAGTCGTGTTGTTGATTATCGTTAATTAAAAAGCTAAACTATCCACGAAAAAATATTTTATCATTTTTTAGAAAATATTTGGAATAAAAATATTATTACGTATTTAATTTTCTTTTATATAAATTGTAAGAAAAAAAAACGCTATATTACATTCTAACCGCATAACTTATTAAATTTTCTCGATGGTACAAGTTGCTGCCAGCTTTATTTATTGTACTGTATGTCTTTTCTCGGGGCGATAGATATTACACTTAAATTTATTTTTACAGAATTACCAGATGTTTAAGAAAATCTGGAAAATTACTCGAGGGCCTAATATATGGCAGAGCTTTAAAATTTATTACCTAAGTATAAATAGAGAATATGAATTAAGTTAATAATAGCGCTGTTTTCGTTCTTTTTCCTCCTTTAAAAACGAAATGTTTTTAAATTATATCAGGATTTACGCGTCGTAACATTATTAGTGCTGTATTATCAATATATAAGTCATTAAGAAAATATCACCATTCTCTTTCTCTTATAAAATGTTACCGTAATTATAAATCGAATTAATAACTCGAATAATTTTAATCGAGGTCATAAAATTTATTTCAGTTTTATTTTTAGATTATATAATATAATATAGCGGCCCCAAATTTTTTTAATGGCGCATCCCCTTATCGATAAAGACTAATAGCGGGTTATGACAAATTAAAAAATGTGCATCCCTAAAATTTCTTACCCACCCCTGGAAGTGTGCGTACCACACTTTGGGGACCGCTAATATAATACAGTATATAATAAGATGATATAGAATAATAAGATCTTATAATTATATAAGATAATTCATGCGCATTAAATTTAATTAATTTATTATTTTATATTCATTTATTTATATACCAAATCGGCTATATATAATTATTATACAGTACTTGTTGGAAAAATTTTTATAATACGTAGAAGTATATTTGCAATTACTGTACTATATTAACGTTGCTTTTGAATTGTTCTTTTAATGGATGCCATTATGGAATCCTTAGCGACAGTTACGAGCGCACTTACTATATACAGTAGTTTGCTATACACTTCTGAAAAAAGGTAATTATTTTTTATCAGTATTTTTTTTAATATATCCGATATCAGTCAATGAGAAGGTAGTTATAATTTGTTATATCTTTACGAAACTGATTTAAATTTCAAAATTTTTATCACTACGTAATTCAAAAATCATTTAGTGAATCTGAAAGCTAAATTTAAAATTTGATTCATTATCCTCTTTAAAAATATCTGAAGACGATAATATCATTTAAGCTATGTAAATAGATTGTCTCTCGAGATTCTTTTTTTAAAATTCGTTGTTATTAAATGAAAACATAATTACTATAGCTATTATATTTATCACGACTGCTTCGAATCTTATTATAGGATCACATTATCTTTTTTACTAAAACATTTAATGAAATGACGATATTTACCGAAAATTTGGTCTATGTATGCACATACTGTGTGTATTGAATATACCGTATATACTAAATTAGATATATATAATATCTAATTCAGTATGCTGTATATATTCGATATATACAGTATACTAAATTTATACTAATATATAATAATATGTCGATTTTAACACAGTATATGTAGTTAGAATCGTCAATTTATATATTTAGTTTTTACTATTTTTATGTAGTTAGAATTGTCGATTTATATATTTGGTTTTCACTATTCTTATGTAGTTAGAATTGTAGGTTTATATGTTATATGTCAAATTTTTGTTTAAATATTTTACTGAATGTTTTTTGATACTTAGCAGCATAAACTGTTTAAGCTTATCTATTCTTCAAGAAAGTAGACCTAATATTTTATTTACTATATTAACAAGAAGTACCAGTTTATTTCTAGTAAAGATTCGATATTTCCTGGCATGAGCGTATATTAAGTTATATAAAATATTATATAGCCTATACTCCAGGAGTTATGTTTTAAAATGTTATATTCAGCAGGCTGGTATGAATTTGCCGTTCCTTATTTCTTTACAAAAAGAGTATGAATAGGAAATTTATTATTATTATTATTAATTCAGAATTTTATTTAAAATTATGTCTATACTACAAAATAATCATGAATTATGTAATTTTTTCTTTTTTCTTTGATTTATTGCTTCCTCTCCTATAGCCGGCTGCCAAGTATCGCGCATTGTTCCTTCCTCCTCCGGCTAAACACAGCCCTAATTATATAAAGAAATATGTGATGTAAAAAATACACCTGTACAATTTAAAATTAAATTCACTAAATTGTGTAGAAACAAAAATTCCAGATATAGAAAATGCAATCGGATAAATCTTGAACAAAATACAGTACATCACAGTTTATCTGGAAATTACTGTACCAAGGAAGAATAAAATTTGTGTGAAGTATAAGCTTACTGAATTTATTTTTTAACTTTTTTACATAAGCGTATTCGCCATTCCTTAAATGAAACTCATCTTTGGATTAATGAAGTTATATACTGTATCTTATCTAAATGATACAAGATAGGAATAGGAACGATTGGATTGTTCCGTTTAGAATTAAAACGAATAATTTTAAATTTCAGATTAGTGAGATTTATAATTTTTTAAAACATAGATTTGCAACTATTTTTTAATTATTTTACAGAAATATTGAGCTATATAAATATAATAGCGCGATGATGTGATGGAATATAAATTATTGTCAGTCTAATGCAGAAATAAAAAATATATATTATTACATTCGTTAAACATTATCTTTAAAATAATAATAATATTTTATTAGCTATATAAATTATAAAATCTATAACAGAAGAAAATTATCGTATAAACTAAGGGCAACTCCTTTTCTCTCCTTTAAAAAAAAATATTTTTTTAATTATTAACTAATATGATTTGCATCGCTTCTGAATTAATTAATAAATTAATGTATTTTGTGTATATTTGCCGTTCCTTATTTCTTTACAAAAAGAGTATGAATATTCTTTTATTCTATTTAAAACAATAAGGAAAAATTGATTTTTTTATTTTAAATATTAGGGAAATGATTAATCTAAATTCTTAAAATTTAGGTTTACAGCAATTTTTTTTTTAATATAATGGTGTCATGAAAGTAATTTATTGGAAAATAATTAAATGTCTGTAATAAGATTTAAATCAAATTTTCTCAATTATAGTTAAAGTTGAATTTCATTGGGGTCCTACATTCTTATGTCATTTATTAACGCCAGAGTACAGAATCAACAATATTGCATTTGTAAATAATGTTGATAGCCGAAATCTGCAACTATAACCAACTGGTTTTTGTAGTCATGGAAACGATCTGAAGTTAGCACTGGTGATGATCGGATGTTGCTAACTTAGTATTTTTTTTTTTTTAATAGGTCGCCAGTAAATGACGCAGGGATCCAGGATACGAGAATTGATTCGGATACTCATTCAAAACAAACAACATATATTTATTATAAAGAAACAGGAAATAAAACACAGCATTAACATACTTCGTGAGAGAAAGCTACCCAAGGAGCTACTTGACCCGGAGATCATACCTGAGAGCAGGGTTGCAGAGTCGGATGGCAATGATTCGACTCCGATCCCACTCCACCTTTAAAAAAAAATCCGACTCCGATCCCTAAAATTTGTAAGGCCAGACTCCGACTCTGCAACCCTGCCTGGGAGAGAGAGTAAATAAGAAATTATGTCATTCCTCCATTATTCTTTTATGTCTTATTTTCCCTAATCCTCATTGGATGACTAGCAACGGGACGAGACAGCAACCCTGCCTGGGAGAGAGAGTAAATAAGAAATTATGTCATTCCTCCATTATTCTTTTGTCTTCTTTCCCTAATCTTCGTCGGACGACCACCGACGTGACGGGACACGGATTCACCTTTTCTGCTCTACATTTTTCGCACTTTTTTGGAAAGAGTTCTTTTCTCTGTCTCGATCGCCTCTCGTCTCTCCTTCCCATTTTTGAAAGACGAACTTATCTTTTGTTTATTCGATAACAGACAATCATACTTTGTTATGTTTAACAGAATGTGATCTCGTTTGATGAAATCGATCCTTCCGATAAAGATTTTTTGTTTTGAAATTCCATCACTAGAGGCGCTGGTACAAGCTACTCCGTGCAATTCGTACTTCTCTAGACATCTCCAATTTTTATTCAAAATTTAATTTTAATAATTATAAAATTTCACCAACTAGAATATATATTAAGTTATTTTATTACGGTTCGCTGGACTCCATACATTCAAAAAATAGCGGGTATGTTCGAAAAGTGGGCGATTAGTTCTTTCCAAAACCATATTTTTATTTTGATAAAATCTAACAAAAATGATTTCTGTTTACAGAACTTATTGACGAATTTTGATGAAACTAATTTTCCAAATAGTTTCTGCATCAAATATTAAGAAGAATTATAATTTAAAATTTTTTCTCATACAGTAATTTCTGAAAAAGCCCTATGGATGTTATATATAATATATTACGGTATAACATGATCGAAGTTTGAAAATATGCGTATTGTGCGCAGATATCAATTTTTTTAAATTAATAAGTAGGGATAGGTGGGTCAAACCAGATATCCCTGTCTCTATGATGACCGCTGGAATTTAGCTGCCAACTCTCACACTACTTCTAAACCACGATTATACACACTGTAAAATAAGTAGAAGGACACAAGAAAAATTTTCACAAAACGTAAAAAAAAAAAGGATTTTTTATTCATGAAAAATTTCATGAAGAACATAAAGGGATGAATATAAAAATAAATGACAATTGAAAGTTATTTATAAAAGTAAATAAATTTATATCACATCACAACTTGGCACTGTGAATAAATATGTAAAAAAAGTAGGAGGACATTAATTGTTATTAGTATGTATTGAATGTAACACGTAAATAATTTGCATATTTTTTACACAGTAGTCATAGCAGCACTTGTTGAGACAAGAATACATTCTTGCTGTTAATTAATGATTAGGTTTATCGTCAGAATGCCAAGAGGAATTCCTTTAAGCAATTTTCAAAAATGCCAAGCACTAACATACAAAGAGACTGGATAAGGTGTTAGGAAGATTGCACGTATGCTTAAAGTAGACCGAAATGCTATTTCGTCACTCCTGAGAAACCCTGAAACCCATGGGAAGAAAAAGAAGACTGAGAGACTGAAAAAAACTTTCACCTCAGACCAAAGAAACATCTGCAGACAATTAAAAAAGCTTCCGATCTAAAGGTGCTAGCATTTCAAAGGTCCACCGACAAACAGGATAACACATGTTTGCAGACAAACCATTTATAATTACATTAAGCAGTCCATAGCCTTTGAGTTTAAGAAGCGGAAGCATCATCCCAAGTGGACGAATACACACATAGCTAATCGCTTAGCCTGGGCTAAAGAACACATATCTTGGTATATGGAATGGTTGTAATAATTTATTAAAAATATTATAAAGTTTAAATCTCACCTTCTTAATAGTAATTTTGGATGACTCTTTCCTTCAATGCATTTCTCTATTAATTCAGCTAATAAAGTCTTTAAAATACTAAATAATTGAAAATATGAAATTATTAATTTATTGTTATACTTATATAGAAATGAAAACAAGATTCTTAAAATTGTATGGCATAACTTTTACAAGAGTATGATAAAAAGTTAAGTCAAGAAAAATTTCAAAAATAATAAAAGTCTAAATTTCATAAATTACTTTCAAAAATATTAAATGATTTTTCATTTAATAGTATTTATACTATTCGTTGGTTTGTGATTTATAAATTTGCAGATACATACATTATAAATTTTTAACCTACTTTTTGAAGGAAATAGTGACTTATAAGATTGGGTTCTCTGCTCTTTGTGTGTTCCCACTAACAAATTTTGTACTAATTAGCAGATTTTTATGAAATTCAACAGTGATATTCTGTTATTAAAAAATACTTAAATGACACATTCTTTAATCCTATAGAATCATCTAATCCTACAGGAGAGAATTACATTTTAATCAAAATTTTAGCTTATATTATTGCCAATAGATAGTGCTAAATGTTAGCAGTGTAAGAGTAATATATGGCTTACCTGATTGCTTAACATAATCACTTAAGACAATTACATTGTAAACGATCAAAAATCTTCGCTGAAAATCTTTTGTTACTATTATTTATACGTTACATCCATTGGTGTTACAGTCCCAATATAGGGACTGTAGCACCAATGGATGTCGTCATAAAACATACATAATTAATGCCATCATAATGTGATGTCACAACAATGCACATTATAGCAATGATGATATCATCATGGCATCTATACTGGTTAAAACAACATAAAAATTGAACATATATAACCAATGGATTCCAAATGCTAAATAAATGAAAAATAAATGACATTCTGAAAGTAGGCAAATTTAGTTTTTTTTCAGGAATTGCTTGTTATTGTAGTCATAGTGATGATTGCACAAATGAGTTAGTTCTTCAAATGAACTCTGAGTGGTTGCATAAATGAAATGAGTACACAAACAAACCTCTCTGGTTTATATTTGCACATGCATCATATTTGGAAAATTTTTCTCTTTCCTAAGAGAGAATATCCATCTCTCAGTAGCTTTCCTGCAAATATTCACCTAACTGCAATGAAGCTATATTGAAGACAGCACATTTCAAGATAGGCTAAAGAAATTTTTTGATATTGCTCAATTCTTCTTCATTCAGCTTTGTTTTTCATTCTTAACAATATAAATTAAAACATTATTTGAATATCCTGAGATAAACAAATATTCAATAATTTTCAATTTATAGAAACAATTGAAAAAAAAGAGAGATAACAGAATAAAATAGTGTATACTCAATTCTGTTTTTACATGATAGATACATGTTCCCCAAGAATAGATGTAAAAAATATATTGTATCTATGGAAAAATAGAAAATTAGTCCCAGACCTTAAAAAAAATCAGCAAAAATATTACAATAAACCATATGAAAATCATGTTAGAATCTTATCATTTTTACATTCTTGAACTTTTTATTTCATAAAGATTGCACATGTATATAAAAATGTATTATATAAAGTAAATTATCATTTGAAAAGAAAAACAACATATTACTAATTCATAAACACAAAAATTAGGCAAAATAATATGAGTTATACCTAACAAGATTTTATTCGTTGTTACTTTCTAACAATAAATGCAGATGTTTGTGTAAGACAGCAATATCGCTGCTATAACTAGGAATATCTTTGTCATTGTCTTCTTGCTCTACTGGCAAAATTTTTGTGAGATCTCTTGAACAAAATTAGCACTCCTATGGGGCCAATGTTTCAATGGTTTTAAAAATGAATTCAGTTATTAATTATTGTATTTGTGTTTTGGCTAGGCCATTATATAATTCTCTGTAAAATGCCATTAATGACTTCAGATCATGTTGAAACTTTCCTGCTCATTCCTCATTAGGATCATGTTTGATAAAATGGTTTGAAAATTATAAGTTATCATTCATTGACTTTTCTGCAAAATTAATAAATTTATACGTGCATTATTTTAAAGAAATATTGAAAATGAGTGCAAAGAGAGAGGATAATCGATAAATAAAGACTTTAGATTTTTCTTTTTTGACTTAAAATAAATTTATTGAAGCACTTTTGACCCAGTAGGTCCTCTTCAGCAAATCATAAAAAGCAATATAAATGTTAGAACATAGCTTTAGAATACATTTTAAAAATGAAGAAATTCGAAAAATAACCATCGCAACATACCATATTACTTTGAATTTAAGCCACAGTAGGATTTTAAAATTTGAAAAAATAAAAACGATTTTATAATAGGTATTGAAAAATAAGAAACATTTCTATTTACTTAAATAGGTACTAATATACATAATAAGCTCCCAATTTATTGAGAATCTTCTTCAGATATACTATCACTTTCGTTTTTTAAAAATAGTACCAGGTATCTTCTCCCAAACATGTTCTAATCAATCTTTCATCAATTCTGTTATCATCTGTGTCATTCTTTTGTGCTCGAATTATAATACCTTTAGGAAAATATTTCTTAGGTACAGTTTTTTTGTTTAAAATAATAAAAGGTAGCAATTTGTTTCCATCAGTGGTTATAAATAGCATTATAGTAATTTGTGATTTTTCTATAATTAAAATATGGCCAGATATGACACGATTCTATGTAGCTACTACCAAACAGCAATTGGATTAAATCAGTAAAGTACAAATGGGGGACCACTGTATAAACTGTTATCAATGGTCGTAATACTATGCGCATGCGTAAAACAAAGCAAAAACCTGATCATTGGGAAGTGGGAGATCAGGAGGAATAAAATGTCGAAATATTCGCTTTGAATTACTCAAATACTGGTGATTTTTTTCTTGTATTGTGAAGGAGATGTTTAGATAATTTCATTTTATTTTTATTAAAAATAAAACTTGAACATCTCAAAAACTCAAGTTCATTGTAAACTTAGATACATATTTGTGTTCACACATCACTAATGCATATCTTAACTACCTCTATAAAAAGCAATTTTTTTTCAAAAGCTCTTATACTTTGGTATATTTTATGTTAAAATATCAAAATCCACTAAATAAACTAATTTGTTTATTTATTAACCTTCAGATTTTTATTATTTCTAAATTTTAAATGACGTATATTATAACAGTTTACATTAAGATGTTAATTCATATTAATTGAAATTCAAGGTGCACAATATTTTTATATAAAGGTTTGATTATTATTTATAAAAAAAAAAAACACCGAACCAAAGCCTAAGAAGCAACTATTGTGTTTCAATTTCAAGATATTACAGAACACCAAGAAAATATTAAATTGAAAACTTCTGTAATTGTATATTCAAACTAAAATATCTTACATATCTACTAGATATAACATTAGATTTACATTACTACTTAAAAATATTTGAAAGAAAACTTACTCTGTACAGTATTCCATTTTTCCTTGTAAAGAAACCATTATTAAAGATGCCACATTTACTCTAAAAAAGTTTTTATGATTTAATTATTCAAAAATATAAAATATTTCATAAATAAAATATTATAAAATTAACAAATAAGTACTTTAGTATAATTACGTCTTAAAAATTTGAATAAAAAGTGCAGCTTAAATTCGAAGTAATACGGTATTAACTATTAAAAGTTTGTAGAAGTGGCCAGAAAACAGAGACAGGTCAAAAATGATAAATTATCTGATAAAACTAAATTACTTTTGAACAAATGAAGAGAAATGAATATAAACGGAAATGCCCTTTCAAAGAAAATTGAATAAGCTGAACTTTGTAAAATGATGAGAAAGTGTATCCCTGAGGATATCAGAAAGTACAACTTTCTTTGTGTTCCTCATTGGATTTTTTAACTAAGTTAAAAAATCCAATGAGAAACACAAAGAAATTAAAAACTGTAAAAAAGCATCTTTGCTGCAGAAGAAAAAGGATTTTTGCTTTAAAAGCCAAAGATGGCAAAGTAATTAAAAACCAAGAGGATATCTTAAAATGTGATGATGAATTTTATTCCGGTTTGTATAGAAGATACAAATAATAGTTGTTTGGTGCAAGATTCAAAGAGTGAGATACTACCAATTTTGAAAGAAGAAGTTCATTTTGCTATCAATAAAATGAAAAAAGGGGAAGGCATCAGGAGAAGATGGCATCATAGTAGATATCTTACAAAGAGGAGAACAATTAGAAGACATATTAACAGATTTATTTAATAGGTGTTTAAAGCAAAAAGATGTACCAGAAGATTGGAAGAATGCCACAGTTATTCTTTTGCAGAAGAAAGGTGAAAGAGAGGATATCTCTAATTACAGGCTTATCAGTCTTTTATTTATACTGTATAAAGTTTTTATTTGCATCTTGGCAGATAGATTAAAAAGATCACTGGATGGAGCACAGCCAAGAGAACAGGCAGGTTCAGGGTAGGATATAGTACCATGGATCATATTTTTGTATTGCGAGAAATTGTGGAAAGAACAAATGAGTATGAAATTCCACTTTGTTTAGTGTTCATCAATTATGAAAAAGCTTTTGATAGCAGCTGTGCTACGCGCGGCGCGCCGACGCGTTACCACGGCAGCCATCCAGATACTCCAAGAGAAAGTACGGATGATTTGGGACACCCGGTATATATTTAAATAAGCAATTAAATTATTTCTAGAAAGGATTTGATATATTTTTTTTATTTATGGAGTCATCAATCAAACGAGAGCCTGCAAAGAAACGAATTATGGCAATTCTTTCATATGAATAAATTATTTAAACTTGAATATCTATCGTCCATTTTATCGCGAAATTTAATTATTTAATAACATTCATCATTTTCCATTTATAAAATTCACGTTAACAGTGTGACTTTTATTATAGTGAAAAGGATGGATATTAAATTTTTTTGATAGTCTCTTATCTAATTAATTTCTACATAATTATCCAAAAGTTTTATTTAGAAAGTGAACTGTATGATATCAAAATTTCGATCTTTAAAAAAATTCTCCAGAAAAATAGAAAATAATACTGTACTTACTTAATTATTTCAGGTATACTATAATCTGATATCTGTACGTACTGTATATCTGACAAACAAATGCAATATTTTTGTGAATATTAATTGTATTTCAACTTTGTATATGAATCTTTTCATTTCCTGTTTATGTTAATTATAATATCTGTGTTACATAAGATTAATAATTATTATTAATTTATCTTCGCTATAGGATATTTATCAGTTATGAATAATTAGTTATTTATAAATTTTGTTCGTTTTTTTTTTCACTTGTGTCACTCCTCAGGCAGGGGGGCCTTGTTTTTCTTCTTGTTCTTGTGTAGTTGAAATGTGCGTGGCTTTCATCTTGGTTTTGTAATACTCCTCTAGTTGACAAAATAAAGCATTATTTTTACAGTCCATTCTGACAAAATTTATTTGCATACAATGACCATTCCTATTTTGGCCCATCGAGGCGGACTGTTGAATTTGTGTTCTCGAAGTCGGCTCAAATATTGTCCAGAGCTTTAGAACCGTCCATTGCAATCTAGGTTTCGTTTCTTCATTGCCGCAAGTCTAGATGAGTTCCTTCCATGGTTCCTTCTCATTGCTTAGTTTCTAAATTATTCATAGCGGATTTGAATACAAAACTAAAAAGAAATTTCTCGAAAATAACATTACTAACTTAGAGAAAGGATAAAGACAACGATTGAAATGGCTGATGTGGCTCGAGTAGATAGTAGTTATTTGACACTAAATCGTATGTAGAAGAATTAAAATGAACTTTCTGATAGAATTTTTTTTAAATTGTGAAGATGAAGAACACGATGAATTTATTGAGGAAAAGAAAGTTATTAAAGATACCTTGGATAAGGTTCATCTTATGATAAGAATCGATAAAACGTGCCTACTTTGATCGCGTCTAGTCCCGTCGCGGCGGCCAAAAAAGTGGAACCCATTATTTTTTGGAGGGCGGATAGGATGCAAACGGGTTGTAGTCTATTGGGACAGGTCAAAAAAAGTTGTATGCGTCGCGTGCGCAAAAAAATGCCTACGCGCTCCTCTTCGTTTTCTCCGTTTCTATGATTCGCAACCCGATCATCGCGCCGCTAACGCCGCGCCGAATGCTAGGGACTCTATGTACAGTCGGTTCCATAAAGTTTTGTACCTAAGCGGAAGGTGTTCGGCTTCCTTCCAATAGTTCAAAGCAATGTGATTCATCAGTTCAGGCAAATCATTCGAACTCTCCGAGTATCGGATGATTCCATTAACTGTTGTCGTAGCAACGGGGGTGGGTAATTTTAATTGCACGTGTTAATTTTTTTGTCTGCAAGATGACTTTGGATGTTCTGTAGGGAATTTTTGTTTTATTAATAATGAACTAATCTATTTTGTTATTAATGAAACAAAAATGGTGCATATTATCACTAATATTACATGCGCAATCAAGAGATAAGTTGTTATACCACTCGCTATTGAATAAAACAAGAGTGACAAAGAGGTGTATCAAAGTCATAATCCTGAAACATACGTTTTCGGTGTATTTGAAGTTTATGTTATTTACGGTAATAATGCCAAAAGCTGTAGATAATAGCTAATTATATACTTGAAGAGTATCTACATATGGAAATTATTTTCATGTAGTTTACACCATTTACAGAAAACATTCTGGTTTCTAATAATGGCATTTTATTTTGGTTTAGTCTGAACAATCTCACAGTTGGGTAACTGTGGGCTATGAGTTAAACATCAATTGTAATATATTTATTTCTGCACATTTGAAGTTCATAGCAATTTTGAATTATATTTGGGTTTATTTGGATCATATTTTACCTAGCTAGGAAATTTCGGTAACCTTATAATACAGTAGAAAGATATTTAGCTTCTTGTTCATTATTAATGGAAAATTTGGTTTATGATTGTTAATAATATGAATAATATATATTGTATTCATACTATTAATGAAGATCAAATGTTTAATAGAACAAAATTACTTTATTATATCACTAAATTTTCTCACCAGTTAACTTAATCATCATCAGAAAATAACAAATTGGAATGCCTGATTTGATCAATAATTTTATTCATACTTTCTATTATTTTCTGTAAAAATGCAGTTTCTTATATTTTTAACAATAAATACGATTTAAATTGAAAATTTTAAAATCCTTATAATGTAATGAACTACATATATCTGGAAGTGATATCCATTAAATATATAATAAAAATTCAAGGCTTATATAAATTATAATATTACAGTAAATAGTACCGGTAACTTTAAAAATGAAATTACTTAATGCTATTAGAAATGATAATAAAATGATATTTTGCTTTTTTTCTTAAATATAGTAAATAAACTAGCACGAATTAGTTATAACCTCAGATGAACACATCACCATATTGCATATTTGTCTGGAAATGTTTAAACTGTTTATATTTTAATTGCATTGCTTAAAATTTAAACACAAACTAATATATTGACCAAAGAAAAAATAATAATATTTCTCCAAACAAGATTCGAACTCAGCTCCTCGGAACAATAGGCAGACGCTCTGCCGATGCTGCTATCATTCTCTATCGCTTATTCTTGTCAGTTTAGAGCAGGTGACGAGCACATCCCGCACGTATACTTCCCTCCCCATTCTCAGCCGCAACAGAAAAGTCCATTTCAAACTGTCTTGAATCTCGGTACGAGCACCTGACTTTACAATTGATCAACTTCCAGTGAGCTTAGCCCCTACGAGATAGGTACAAAACTTTATGGAACCGACTAAGCTTAGCCCCTATGAGGTAGGTACAAAACTTTATGGAACCGACTGTATGCTTAGCCCCTACGAGGTAGGTACAAAACTTTATGGAACCGACTGTACTTCTCCGGCACCCGTACAGCCTTTCTGGATTCTACGGCTTTCGACCTAATGCATGTTTCGTTTCAGATGCCAAACAAGACCAAAGCCGTCCTGTGGGCGCATATGTACACGTTCATAGAGCCCGGAAGCACTGTCGTGTCCGACAGCGCCACGCAGTACTCAGGGTGCGAGCAGCTTGACTTCGCAAAGCATCTAACAGTCAACCATAGTGTGCGGGGACCTGGGACTTTTTTTATTCCAGGTTTGTATCAACATCGGATCCGTCGGCCTCTACGCAAAACATAGAAACGCGGCATCGACATCTCAAGTTACATCACGCTCATGACCTGATTAGCAGCAGGGCCCGCTCTAGGGACCGGTAATCCGGACATTTGTCCGGGGTGGCAAATTTAAAGAGCAGCATTTTGGTTGTGAATGTGACAAAATATTTATAAGTTAAATACTTAATTAATCGAATTATCGATTTTTTTTGACTAAAATTACCATGCAATTTATATTTCACATTACTGTTTTAACCTAAAAGCTAAAATAATATTTGCAATCCTTAATTCTGAAGAAAACAACCATAAAAGAGCGGCATGCTTAAATAAATAACAAAAAAAAGATTAGATATCTAAATCGCGTACCGCATAGAACATCACGCAGAGCGCCGCGTGAACTTGTTATTGACCTCTAATTATAAAAATGCGGTTTCGTTACAGAATAGCATAGTTCTTGCTAATATGTCGTTAGTGAAACGTAGTGTGGCCGAAATAAATTGTCATAAGGCTATTATTATTTACAAGACAATAACTTTATTAAAAGAAAAAATAAACCAAAGGTACATCACAAAGCGGTCTTCCTCGCTATAACTTGGTGTGTCACTTTACCGAGTCTCTTTCTCGAAGACGAAAGTAGATTGCGGGCCCTTTGTTAACCCACCCATCACCAAACTGTCGGTTCCAGGGTGTAATAAAATTTCGAACTCTGATGTCATAAAGCGGTCTCTTTGGCTGCGGTTTGGCCGAACTCTTTAGTTTCGATTTGAGGCTCGCGAAAGTAGGACTTAGAATAAACATAAGTAAAACTAAGGTCATGTACAGTAATTTTGCTGATCAACAGAAGATAAAAATAGATAACATAGTTTTAGAGGAAGTCAGCAGCTATATTTACCTTGGACAACTGCTCACTCCGGATAGTGACCTTATGCCAGAAACAAAGCAGGACAATTAAATTAGCTTGGGTGCCTTTTGGTAGATACAACTCAATTTTAAAAGGAAAAATCCACTTTGCTTGAAAAGAAAAATATTTGATCAGTGTATTCTGCCAATTATAACTAATGGATCAGAAATTTGGACACTAATGAAAAGAGCTATTCAAAGGCTGCAAACAACACAAAGGAGTATGGAAAGATTATGCTATGCCAAACAAAGATTATAGATGTAATCCAAAAGATAAAAAAGCAGAAGTGGACATGGGCTGACATATAATAAACATAATAGATGAACAACTAAAGTACTTCACTGGATACCAAAGGATAAAAAACGATCAAGAAAGAGACCACATTACAGATGGAGAGATGAGATTGTTAATTTTACATCAAGATGTTGGAACTGAGAGGCTGTAGACAGGAAGAACTGGAAATTGCTTGGAGAGACCTTCATCCTGCAGTGGATTGATAATGGTTGATAATGATGATGATGATGGAGACTTTATTGGACAAGGTCAAAACCAGTGCTCCCAGGCAAGCTATCTATGTAGCCATGGGCCTCTCGGCAAACCTGGGCAGACAGACTTGGCTCAAGTCAGATAATATACTCAAATACACACTAATTAGGGGAATTACTCTCAAATCAAACCAAATACTACAACTAAACCTCCCCTAATGGAATAAGTCGGAATTAAATTTTCTAACAATTAAATTTTAAATATTTGATTCTGATGCAGTGGCAAAATTTTATTTTAGGAATGTTCCCAAAATAAAATTTTGCCACTGCACAAGAATCAAAAATTTAAAATTTAATTCAGACTTATTCCACTAGGGGAAGTTTGGCTGTAGTATTTGGTTTGATTTAAGAGTAATTCTCCTAATTAATATGTATTTAAGTATATATGTACTTAAATTATCTTATATGTTTTTTAACAATAAAAAATATAAATCTTATCAGTAACTTATAATTAACAAACAAACTATTAAATTAATTTATAATTATATATATAATGCAATTAACAAAATAACACATAGTTCCAATGGGTTCACTGATAACTAAGCTGGTTCTACTCTATCATAGGCATATCAAAACATTAACTGCTTAAACTTATCTCAACTTAGTAAATTCATAGAGATTTATCAATTATTAGCAGTGAAGTATAATTTTATTTCATAAATAACAAATGTTTTCGGTGGTTTGCCATCTTCAGGTTATACAAGTTGGAACTTTAAAAAACATTGAACATTAGAACATAAACTGGTTACTATAACAATAAATTCAAAAAAGTTTTTTAAAATATATAAAAATACATACAAATTAGTAAAAATATTATTAACATTTAAAAAATTAAATAAATAAAACTATTAAAAAGTTTCCGTAAGAGAGGGAGTTTTTAAGCAGTGTCCTGGAAGGTACGTCAGTTTTCAAGTCAATAGATTAGATGCTTTATGTTTTTCAAGTGCATAGAGCCATGCTTGGAAAAGGACTTGGTCTGTTATTAAGGATATTTTGGTTCTTTTGCCTTGATAATATTTCTATTGATTCAGTGATTGTAGCTTGCATGGGTACCCATATTGGTTTTACAATTCTTGATTCATTCCAGCGTATTTTTAAGTGCATTGCATATGATTCTGTGGCCAGTGGAGTGGAGAGCTTCCCTTTCATTATATCTTGCCTATGCCAGTTTTCTATAGACCTTTGTCTTAAGCTGACCATTATGTATACAATATAAATATACACAATGGTTATCTTGCCTATGTTTGTCAAGTCTTTGTGAGAGGTTTCTTTTTGTTACCCCAATGTAGGATCCATCCTGGTGTGTTCTCTGATCATGAACAGGAATTGCATAAACACCTGACTTTTCTTCTTCAGTTAGGGGACTTTTGTCATTACATAATAGATTGAATAGAGCAGATAAAACACAGCCCATTAGCAAGTATATATTTTTATTTTAGCATAACGTTTTTCGGACTATAATAGTCCCTCATCAGTGCTACTAAGAATTATAAAAGAATACCAATGGTACAATTATAGTCCAAAAACGTTATGCTAAAATAAAAATATATACTTGCTAATGGGCTGTGTTTTATCTACTTTAGTATTAAGCAAGTAGTTTCTATAATTTTTGAACTTTTAGATTGAATAGAATTGCTGCTCTTTTTACTGCCAGTCTACTTTTGCGTTTTTTCACTATCTTGTTTACTATGGTTAAGTATTTTGTCAGAAAAAAAATTGGAGACCTTAGAACTTGAACGCACCTCGTATATCAGATTTTACAAAATAACTATGCAAAGTCACAAATTTTAATGAATATCAATACTATTAATTACAAACTAAACCTAACGATTCTAACAACTCTGCAGTCCAGAGTTCGGCCTGAGCTCAGGTCTTTACTAAATTCTAAACTAAATATAATTAAATCCAAAACAAAACTATCAAAACTTAACATCTAGTGACGTACAGTCCTGTGTTGCTTCATTTACATAAATACAGGTAACAAGTTTAAATTTATTAGTTTACAGAGTTATCAATTCATGTCATTCTTTTTGCAATTTAATTATATACAAACAAAGCATCAATACGAGATCATTATTATATTCTCATATTGGATCAGTGGTAAACGTATTTAGATTAGATGATGATGTCATTACCCGGGACAACTCTTCCGGAGGACAGTTTCCGATTCCGTAACGTGATAGCTAACTACTACGACAGGGAAAGTGGAAGTAAGTCAACTGTAAAAAACTAAAATATAATATACAGATAATAATGAAAATAACGATAAATAATAAAAGTGCATAATAAAATAGGACAGGTCAGAGTTAACTTCCTCACAACCAAGATTAGTTTTTTTTTATTAAAAATATGATTAAACAAAAATTTAAATCTTTTTGTTATGTTTTATATACTTATTCTAAGTATTATTTTACAAATAATTTTCTTTTTGAGATATAAAACAAAAACATGGAATATAATTGAAAAACATCATAATAGTGAAGTGCTGTAAAGCAAGATATACCTGTACAAGTATTTTTCTGTACTTGTATTATTATTATTTTTTGTATGTGTAGTAGGTGGGGGGTGTGTGTGTGTGTGTGTGTGTGTGTGTGTGTGCGCGCGCGCGCGCGCAAACAAAAATGTTATGATAAGCGGTATGATAAAATGAACATAATTGTTCTTTTGATCCTACTGTTTATAATAACATTTTTGTTTGCATAAATTTTGTATATAGATAGTCCTTGACTTACGATCACTCGAATTATGACGACGCACATTTATGACGGCCAGAAATTACTACTAAAAATTCTCTAATTCGACTTTGATGCTTGCATATACATACATGTGCCATATTGCTTTTGTACATGCATCACAGATTCGCCATTAGTCAGCAAGCAAAGCCTTATTACTGTATTTTGTCATAAATCTGTCATGTCCAGTAAGAGAAATACTATTCTAATGAAATTTCCAACATAAAAAAAGAAAGTAAAGGAAAGCTTTCTTTAATTGTTTTACGTTAAATAGAAACTTAATTTATGAAAATATTAAAACAGAAATCAAACAAATTAAGAATGTTTACTTAAAAATGTCCTCGACTTATGTCAGAATTGACTTATGCTGGAGACGTTGGAACAGAACCCCATCGTAAGTCAAGAATTACCTGTAATTTTTTTGTGGTTTGTATTAAAGAGCACAAACTTTGGCCATCTCTTTTTGAACAGTTATGTTCTAAAAGAGATGGCCAAAGTGAGTCAATGAAGAATGTGGTCACCCCTTATAGCAAACCATAATAGTAAAGTTAGAAAATTATCAGTGCACCCATGTATTATATTTTTTATTAGACAGTACAACAGGAAGTGTAAATATCTTAAAAATATGAAATGAAGGTATACTTTTGAAAAATATTTTTAGGATGCAAAAATTATTCTGAAATCAGAAAGCATTCTTAAAAGTATTAAAAATTACAAATTTATTTTTTTATAGAGTTACTTTAACTCCCTGGCATTAATATACATTGCTGAACTAAGGTACTTTTAAAATCTTGAAAGGTTTATGGAGGTGGCTGGAGGAAAGAACAATATTCACCTAGAACAGCTCATGCATGCTCAATCAAGTTGAGGTCAAGAGAACAGGCTGGCCAGTGCATCTCATGACATCAATCAACCATTCATCTCCATAGGCTGGCCAGTGTTCACCTCCAGATATCGAATGATGAGGAAAAGCATTATAGTCTTGTGGAATAAAATTTTCCCCTATTTCAGCTACATATGGTTTGACAAAAGGTTCTAGGATCTCATCCTTATATTTTGTAACATTCAAGTAAGCATTTGGATGCATATAAAGATTTGTGCAACTACCCAAGATGTCTGTCCAAACCATGATGCTACAACTGCAAGTGTCCATTTCGAAGATATTTGAGGGATGATGATGGTTCCCTTCAGATAAGCCTTCATCAAGAATCATTGTTTGAAGAGTAAATTGAGACTCTATAAAAAGAGAACAGAGCTCCACTGAAATATGCTCCCAAGTGATATGAGACCTGCACTAACTGGAACATTCCTTTTAGTGATGAGGGGTATGCAAATCATTGGTCTCCTAACATATAGATACATTCATGAAGCCTTCTGCAAATCATGAACAAGATATTATTTTTCCTGTAGTTGCTAAAAGATCAGATCACAGCTGAGTAAGGATAGACATTCTCCTCATTTGAGCAGAAAACAAGATATCGTCTTAGGTTGAAGTAGTTTTCAGGGGGTATTCCTCTACTAAATTGCAATATGGTTTATCTGTATCCAAAAATCTTTTCCAAAGCCTGAAGATTAGCTTGAGATTGGCCCATTTTCAAATCTTTCACTGGCTCTACACCTTAATTCTTCTGACAAATAATGCCTTGATGATATATCTGTGAAATTTAATTATCAACATTGCCTAATTGATGCTAAAGCAGAAATTATCATGCATTTCAAATATTCTCATTTTTAAAGAGTACCCAATTTAAATATTTAGAAGAATTCTAATTAAATATTTTTATGAAATTTGATTTCAGCAACATTAATATAAAATATATTCATTTCAGTAATTTTTAGTGCAGATATTTTGTGAAATTTTTGTTTTTCATTATCTTAATTTATGAAAACCAATGTATTTATACAAGTGCAAAACAATTTGAATTCTAATTAAAATATAATTTACCAGAAAGAAATTTGTTTTACATCACACAAAAATTTTTTCTGTGCAGTACTTCAATATTTTTCAGAAAAGACATATATTCAATTAATATTTTTTTATATACAATTAGTCTTAATTTTAATATAGATATGGGACAAATGGAAACATAACAATATTTCTGTAACAAGGATCAGGTTAATTTGAAAAATTATGTGAATTTTTAAATTTTATATTGATATTTTCAATGATGATATCAAATGTTCTTAAAATATAGTCTTTCTTCTTTAAATATTATTTGCATTGTATGAAAAAAAAAACAAAAAAATGCCTGAAAAATGTTGAAAATATTATATTAAAATATTTTTAAATTAATTTTAAACTAATTTATGAAAAAAATTTTTTTCACTGTCTAGATTTCTCCTAATTATTATATATAAATCTACTAAACTGGACAATAGAAAAACAATTGTATGTTTTTTCTGTTGTTTCTAGAATATTTTGTAATAAAATCATAAAATAATTACAAAAAAATATGTTGAAATATGTATAAACATGCTGGATTTGTTACTGATGATTTATGGAAATCAATATGAAACTAAATCCAACATATCTCTAATGATCAAAGTCATTAAACACCACAAGATAAATAAGTAAAATCATTAATGATGAAAAATTACAAAATTCAATAGTCATCAACAGAGCCTAAATGACAAAAGAGGTTGACTTCTTAATGCATTTTTTATAATCCCATCATTTCAAGTCAATTGCATATCAGGATGCACTAGTAACTCTATTTGTATATTAATGTCATAAGTCAGTTTTTTCTAATCTTTACAAAACTACACAAAGTTGGCTGCATATAGTGCCATTGTTCACACACAATCATTAAATCAAATAATGAAGAATTTGTAAACCTATGAATAATAATAAAGTAATTTAATGGATAAATAGCAAACGAAATAAAAAAATGACTATTCATAATATAAATGTATTTTGAAGAGCATAACATATAATTTGTAATTAAATTAAGCCTTCATTTTGTTTTTGAATAAATACATAGGCTTCTTATATTTATAAAATTATATCAAAATAATTGTTTATTAAAATTTTCTTACTTGCATTTCTTTCAACACTGGATGGTTATCAAAATTAGGAAATAATACTTTCATTGCATAAGTTCGATAATCAAGAAATGGAATTCCACCAGATGTTAAATCACTAGTCAAATCAGTCATTTCTGTCTGTAATTCTGCAAATGCTGGAATACATAAATAAAAATAAAAAGTAATTAAATTTAATATATTTACATTTTATAATTATAAAATTCATTTCATCATTATTTTTACCTTCTTTACATTCACTAGCCACTCTTAATTCTAAAACATCCATTTGTTCTTGCATATTTTTTAAAACACGACTGCTTTCAGTTGACTTTCTACGATATGCAATTAATATTACAATGACTATTAACAATAAAATACATCCTCCAGCTATTACACCAATAATAACAGGCTTGGAAAGTGCACTATCTTGACCAGCAGGAATTTCATAACTTAGTTGACCTATTGGACAAATAAAGCTTCTTTTTTGTTAGTCTACTTTCGAGTAAAGTTTTTGATTCAACGATCATATACACACAATATTTATGAACTAATTAATTTTAAGAATGGTTTATTATTATTATTTCACATTCTAACATGATGCTGCTATGTATATTGTATTGTTAATATGCATGATTTACTACTAACTGTATAAGTCCTTGTCTGAATGAAACATAAGTAATTTGATTTATATTTTTTTCTGATGATTTAATTATCTTTATTGTAATTTGTTTATCCTCATTAGTGTCTCGTATAATTTTAGACTGAAATAGCTCGAAGACTACACAATGAAACTTTATAAATCCTTTTTTATATTTTTTATAAAAGATGATAAACTTATAAATTAAATTTAATTATAACTTATTCTATCGAATAAGTTATAAAAAATAACTTATTTGATAACGTGATGTGGACTTTCTGGTAGATTAAGTCAGGTCTTTTGGATGATAATTATGCATTAATTAGTACAAGGAAAATATTAACATAACACAAAAATTAATAAATTTTACAAACATCTTCCGTTTTAATGTATCTATTTTTTTTATTTATTTTTTGTCAGTGATATTTGTGACGTGATGGTATTTGTCACTCGTGAAAATAAAACAATATTCCCTTTCTAATCTGTTGTTTATCACTGGATAGTTTTATCAAATGATTTTTAAGGAAATTTAGGGAATTTGGTATTATTTAGAAAAATATATTTTCTTTTGGTTAATTATATATTGCATCATCATCAGCAAGTGCTTCAGATAATTTATAATTTGTTCTTTCCAGTTATTGCGAAAATTCCTTAATTAAACTTTATAAGGAAATATGTTCCTAAAGACAAACTTTGTTAATAATAAAAAAGTTTTGCTTAATAATAATTGCATTAAATTATAAAATCATTCATTGATCACTGACATATTCCTTTATTGCTGGCGTAGCTACAATGGGTTTATTAGTAGCAGTAATTTATTTTATTTGTTTATAAGTACTAAATAATATAATTGAATAAATGCTTTAAAATTCGTATTTTAATTTCAGCAGGATTTCTTAATTATTTTTAATGTTGCTCATCAAATATTGCATTATTTCAGTTCCAACTGTTGATCTGAAAAATACAGAACAGCAAAGGAGGAGTAAGTAATTTTTGAAGTAGTTTATTGCCTTTAGATGAAAATCAGTACTCTATATTCCAACTGAAAATAGTCATACTAACTAATTCATATGAAATATATTTTTAGGTGACAGAGATTGTCGGTCTCTGTATGTTCGTGGTTTTCCTGTTGGTACCACTGAAGAAGAAATTAAAACTCTGTCTCCAGATATTGTAGCAGTTCGCATTCCAATGAGAAAGAGAAAAGTCCACAACACTCCAGGAATTATGTAAGTTAGACAGAATTATTATAGGTAATTTATAATGTTGTTTATACTTATAAACAAACGTATGAATATTATTTTAGATTTGCTTTTCTGGAGTTTGCTAGCGAGAAAGCAGCCGAAGAGAACTTTTCAGTTATAGAGAAAAAGAAGTTCAAGGGAAAAGATTTGTTTGTAGATTTTGTTGGTGGAAAAAGTAAAAACAAATCACTTGCAGACAAATCTGCTGCTGCTCAGAGAAATGTAAATAAATTGAAGTTGTTTGTAAGCAGTATTCCAAAACAAGCAACGATGGAAGATATCGGAAAAGCTTTCCCGGCTGCCATAAGTGTGTTTGTAAATAGTTCAGGTGCAAATAAGTAAGTTTTTATAATCTTTATGACAAGTTTTAAAATTTATCTTTACAGGTAGGCCTCGATTAGTGTGAATAATTGGTTCCACGAATTTCTCGGACTATTCAAAGTATTAACTATATGTAAAATATGGTAATTGGTTCTTGCTTTGTGAGATTCTGGCCATTAGCTAACCTCACGATGAATAACCACAATACTAACTGTTTAAGAAATATTTTCATATTTTACATTGTTATTCATCATCTAAATTAATAACTTACCAGAAATTGCATCTCATATCATCATCAAACCAACCGCCACATCAAAACCAAAATAGCGAATCAAAAGAGGAAGTTGAGCGTTGCTCTTATATCGCTCAATCACATCCATTTTTTGCTTTAGTGTAATCACTAACCTTTTTTTGTTTCCTGTTTTATCGTCAAAAGTGTTCTTCCTTTTATCCATTTTGATACTTTTTAAAAGAGAAAATTCTGTACTATACTGTATGTATATGATAGCAAAGCTAAATAATAGTATAGTAATGTTAAACAGTTAACGACAAAAACCCATCTTTCTGATGTTTCACCCCTTCAAAGCCAAGTAACTGTTCTTGGACTGCTCCTCGTCCGGTTTTACTAACCGAAAATTAACGGTAATTTGTTAATTGACATCATAAAAGGGGGCGGAGCTTTGTTAGTAAAACTGGTCTATGCTTACAACTCGCATTAATCAAATATTTGCTCGCACTAACTGAAAAATGGTATCAATTTTATAAGTCACACTAATCTAAATCGCATTATTCGAACTCGCACTAATCGAGACCTACCTGTACTATTAAAAATATAGAAAATTATTTCTAAGCTTTAATTTGTTTTATATTTATTATTATTTTAGAACTGCTCAGGTTCTGTTTGCAAATGAAGAGGATGCAGCTGAGGCTTTCAAAAGCAGTTCTTCTCTGAAAATGAGAGGAGTTCAAGTTGTAGTTTTGTATGCACTAATAAACAAGCATAGAGGAGGAGGAAGAGGAAAGTTTTCTCCTAGGAAACAATTTAACCAAGGTGGTCAAGGTATGTCATTTTTTGTAATTTTTTATGCTGTACAATAAAATTTTGAAACATCTATGATAAAATATTAAATTTATTTTTGTTATTTTAGGATTTAGGAAGCCTTTCCAAAATCAGAGGAGACCTCCATTTAAACAGCAAAATTTTGATGATTGATTAGATCGTCTTTCATTGAATCATTATTACATTTTGTCTGTTCTATGTGTGTAGTTGTTTTATATGTGACAACACATTCATACAATTTGAGGTGATTGTAACATCTAAATAAAAATTCTTTTTATCAAATTTTATTGAATTCTTAATTAAAATTTTGCATTTGAATGTAAAAAATCTTTTACAAGTAACTATGATTCGGAAATTGCAAAATGCTTTTACTTTTTTTATGACATGCTTCCCAAAACTACATTTGTTTAGTCCTGCTATCCATATATTTAAAATCTAAAATAGTAAGAATATTAAAAATTAATTTTCAATTTTATTACAGTGTAACTTTTTATCAATATTTTAAAAGCAATTTTTATGAATTGAAATCTAAGAATAATTTAGTAAACATAACGATTCGTTCCGGAAAAACTTACGACAAAATTCAAAAATTTATAAAAAAATAATTAAGATTAACTTTTTGCTATTCGTTAATTAAATCAAAATGCTGTTTTTCGCATTATCTAAATTGTTATGTATTAAAAATTATGTAAACCAAATACTTCATATTGTCGTATTTGAAACTGCATTAATGAAGTTAACTATGCCATAAGTTTATAAGGTCATTTTCACGTGATTACGTCACTAGTTAAAAAGAGTAATAATACATAAAATGAATTTTATATGTTTGGATTTTAAATATATTTTGTACCTTCTCAAGAAAACATGACAAACTAAAAAAAGCATGGTTTTTACAGAACATGAAGAGAGATTATTTACTGATTATATCAGCAAAAAGAAATTTGGATTACTATACATTTAGGAAAAGTAAAAACTCAAAATAGTTATTACTTTTTCGCAACTTGTAAGATCATGCTATTTTCACTTGGGTCATTCGAGAAGGTACGATTTGTTGGAGCAAAACAATGATGCATATTTTCATCTTGTTATAAAAAAAAAGAATATTAAAAACAAATATTTATCTTATAGTCATGCTGTTGTTCTTTAACATTAGTTGTGTTGTACTTCAGAGGGATGGTTATGCTCTAAATGGTATTATTTAGTCAGTTGCAAGAATTTTTGTATTTTTTAGTGAGAACCTGAAAGTTGTTTCACATGTAGCAAGATACTAATTTTAGCCAGAATGTATTGTCTGAAAATTTTCTGGTAAATAATAATAATAATTTAGAAATACTTTTCATGTGTTCTTCATAATTTTATCCATCTCATAATCATAATTTTGCCAGATATATTTGTTGATTTTAATAAGTAACAACTATTTGTGTACACAGTTATTTTTAGAAAACAAAAATTTTATATACAGAAGAAACAAGACTTCTGTAACTCATAAGACTTTCAAAACAAATAATGTAATTAAAATTATGTCAGCAGAGATTAGTGTTAAAATCAACACAATTTCCACTTAAAAAAATCTTGTTAATCATACAGAATGGCGAAAAATTTTTTTCGGAAGATCTAGCTGTTAAATTTTTTATGCATAAGCCAAATTATATAAAATAAAATCATTTTATATATTTATAATTTGCTTAGATCTATTATATTTTGTCAATTAAATTCAGTTTGCTTTGATAAAAATAATTATGTACAAGTTGTGTATTAATAGATTCAAATAAAATTGTTATCCAGCTTATTTGCCAAACAAAATTCCACTTCTAGATGTATAGAAGGACTTTGTAACAAACTGTGTGTAAAAATATTTTGATTAATGATTAGTATAAGTTGTATTCTTTTGTGTTTTATTTGAATTATAGTGCTAAGGGTTGTATTCAATTTTCTTCAATAAAGCAATTACCTTTTTTTATTAATTGATCATAAGTTACATGAATTCAATTAAAATGTTAATTTTTGAGATCATTTGTAATTATGTATAAATTCCATCTTAATCCACTGTATTAAGATGGAATTTATACATAAAATACCATGCAAAGTCGCGGATTAGAACGAATGTCGATGATCTGGATTGCAGAGTCGCTAGCCGTTAGGATTAGTTATAGTTAGAATTATTGACATTCGTTGTAATTCGCGACTTTGCAATTTCAAAGTTTTGATTTTGCTTACAATGAACTTTTTTGATAGACTAAAGTTATTTTTCAGTACATATTTTAAATAATTATTATTTTTTCGTTATTATTTTTCAGTACAGATTTTAAATAATTATTATTTTTTCGTTATTTTAAATATTATTTTAGTTACTTTTTAATCTATTTTAATTAAATCATGGATGAGTTAAATATAATAAGCATTTATGGATTACTAGCGAATGGATTATAATATTAATTTATAATAATGAAAAATAAATATATTTTTCACTCAAAAATGAATCCTTGGTAAGATTCTCTATCGATTGTCGAATTTTCGCATCGCGTCATATCGGGCAGCGCGGCATCGCCTATTTGATTACAGCATATAAATGCAGGTTGGAGTCGGAGGCGTGACACATTCGATCATTCCAGCATAAGATAAAATTTTACCTGGTATTGTATTAAATGAATTATTGCAAAATTTCAAATTTTACCTGGTATTGTATTAAATGAATTATTGCAAAATTTTCTTCCTGATCTTCAGGAGACATTCAATAACCTATATTACTTCAATGGTTTTGCTTATTACTTCAATTTCTCCAGTCAAAAAAGTTGATTTTTTTGACCCGGTGTATAAGCCGACCCCCCACTTCAGAAAATTTTTTTTGAGAAAAAAACCTCGGCTTATTCACGAGTATATACAGTATTTTTAAAAAATAAATACAGCAAATCCTACTAAAAAATGCATCCAATTTATATATTTTCAATCATGTTTGATCAATATCTGATATTTAAATATCTAAAAAATATTAAATTATGTAGAGTCATGCATATTCACATATTTTAACGAAAAGTTGAAAAAATCAGTAAGATAATGATTTTTGATAGAAGCAAATATTGAGGATAGTGCAGCTGGCACAAAGGCAGAACAAAAATGCATTGTGACTGAGCCAGTGATTCTTACAATTTTCGAAATTTTCCAATTTTTTTTTGTCCCATGTATAAGCCTCTTATTTACAAATAAAAGCAACCAATAAGCCAAATGAGTAAGAAAAATCTTATTGGTTGCTTTTATCTCTTATTTACAATTTTTTTTTTAAATTGCTTGGCTTAGAATTGAAAATATATAGTAGTTCCACATTAAATAAGCTTAATATATTATTTTAAAAAGTAGATTTACATATAATTGAATAAAATTGAATATGTTTATAAAATAAAGTACATTGGAGTTGTAATTATCCAAAGTAAAGTGGACCAAGATAACCTTGGATAATCAAAAATTTGGATAACACAAAGTTTGGAAAATTATTATTAAATAAACTGGATTTGAATACATTACATTATGCTGTACACTCTATTTTCAGGTTAAATCTATTTATTGAATTATAAAATAAAAAGTCATTATGAACATTCATATAAAAACCACTTGCTTTATTTGTATATCAGAAAGCATAAAGCACTATTAGCAAGGAAAATATTTATTGCTATAAAACGTTTTTGGACCCTTTCCTGGTCCCTCTTCAGTATACAGCTTTCATCACATTAAGAATATAAGAATATAATATATCCTTCCATTTCCTTGATGTATACGTGAGTCCGAAAACGTTTTATAGCAATAAATATTTTCCTTGCTAATAGTGCTTTTTGCTTTCTGATATACAAATAAAGCAAGTGGTTTTTATATGAATGTTCATAATGACTTTTTATTTTATAATTAAAAAGTGAACTGTCATTCACTTCAGACTGATTTTCTTTTATTTTTTATATAATATTTTTTATAACAATTTTAAATTATATAATAAAACACTTAATATACTTGTAATAAAATTAAATGTTGTAATTGTAAATAAAATTATTATTATTATAAAAATTAAAAATAATCAATATGAGGTGAGGACAATTTATCTTGGTAAATGTGACTTGGTTAATCAGGACTCTACTGTATATATAAATCAAACAGTATTCATATTTTATTTATAAAATTAAAATGAAAAGCTATACATTTTTTTGCAGATTTCTTAAGTATTCAGCTTTATGTCTTAAAGGATCTGTAGATAATCCATCAGCAAAAGATACTAAACCACGGGGAAAATTGTGTTGTGCCAACCATGAAATTACTCTTTGCTGCTGCATATCTGGACGACCAGTAATATACAGAATAACATAACCCAATTCTTGCCAATGTCTAAAAAAATAAGAATAAAGTAAAATTTCAAATATTAATTCATGTATCACAAAAATTTAATTATTTTTGAAATTAAATATATAATATAATAGAAAATATTTATTTGATTTTAAGATGATATTTCTTTGAAATACATCTTGAAATTTTGTACAAAATAAATTATCAAAGATTTATATTAAGAGAAATTAAATATAAATAAAATTATCAACTTATGTTAGATTTGATAAAAATTTACAATCCTATACATTCACTTAAGACAGAGAGCATGTAGTAAAAATAAACAAATTCTGTTTCTTGCTTATTTTTTTGTCTTGTATCTGTATTAATCAGTTTTCTGATAACCATATAGATATAATACTGTTCAAAATTAAAATCATATATTAAAATAACATATAATTATATAAGTGTTTCTATTATTTATCATCTATATTTGCACCAGATTATGGGTCAAAGTAGTATTTGAAACTTATAAACTTCAATTTAAGTCATTCATTGTTTACTATAACTCTTAAGCAGTTTGTCAAAATAAGTTACTTTTTGATAATTTGAATTCATAATTTGGCAGCCTTTGGCATAGTGTTTTTGTCATTGTTTTTCTTAATTGATTATTATTTTATTTGGTTTTTGTAGAGAGTTTACCATCTTTTAATTTAACAAATTTTAAATTTAGTACAATTTAGTTTACACATCCCTTGTGCAATCAAGCCCAAACTACCTGCTTGCAGGACCAGTTAATCAAATGGATTGTGGGTTGCTTTACCCATTCCTGCCTTACAGTAAAACTTAATAAAGTTTGATGAGTTTTATTATATGATTATATATTTTATTCAGAAGTACTGCATAGTACTTACAGAAACAAGATATAGTAGAGAACAGTTATAAAAATATGGAAAATATAATTTCAGGAAGAATATTTAGTTACTATACATCAGTACATGAATTTGCAGACATATGAATTGCATTGACTAATCACAGTCTACTAAGTGCATCATGGTTGTAAGAGAACTATGAAAGGAATATTAAGATAGCATGAAATAAAACTATTTAATGCTATATTAGAATATTCTGAAAAAGATTGATACATGTAGTCTTCAACTTATGATGATTTGCACTTACGAATGCCAAAAATTATTAAAAATTCTCTAATTCAGTTTTTCTGCTTGCATATACATACATATATCACATTGCTTTTGTATACACATCATAGTGTTGCCATTAGTCAGTAAGCAAAGCCTTTCAACAATACAAAATAGCCACTATTTTGATTCACCCATTTCTAACTTATAACTGCCTTTGGCACAGTAGTTGCTAATCAGCAGTCAAAGTGTTTGTTTCTCTCATTGTAATTTTTGTATCTCATTGTAACCTATCATGTCCAGTAAGAGAAATACTACTACTAATAAAAACATTTCTTAAATTCTTAAATTTTTCTCTCTTAATTTTGTATTTATGTATTTAATTGTGTGTTTGTGTATGCTAATAAATAATTTATAAATGTTTATGTAAATTTATACATTTTTAACCATTTTAAATTAAATAGAAACATAATTTATGAAAATATTAAAACAGAAATCAAACAAATCAAGAATTGAAAAAGTCCTTGACTTAATCCAAATGAACCTAATAATCATGCCTTATTTTTAACCCTTGAAATCGTAACGTAAAGTCTTTTGACTTATGTCAGAATTGATTTACAATGGATGTTACAATCCATTACATCCTCGCCCATTGTAAGTCGAGGATTACCTGTATGTTATTTAATGCCAAGAAATTTATTAATATTTGATGTCAAGAAGCATAAATTATATAATATATATATAAAGCATAAAATATATTAATAAATTTCTTGGCATCAAATATTAATAAAGTATTTTCTTAATAATTGGCATGATCAAGTGACCAGAATTAATTTTGTTTAAATTGCATAAATATTTTAAATATTCAAACCAATAATTTTCATATTTTATTTTTGTTTATATGTAATTCTAAAGTCTATCAGTATTTATTATTAACTGTAGTCAATTTCTATCTATGTTGAAAAGTAAATGATAAGACATGGTACACTTGGATCATCTCTTTTAAAGTGAGAAACAAAGTTAAAGAATGATAACAGCTACTAAGAACACAATATCTTCATAATATCTAATACCAAAAGATAAAATCAATTCTCTCATAAAAGTAGAAACAAATTAGTTAATGATAAGAATAAATCATACAGATTTGAAGTTTTGTAATATTATCCTCACATAAAAATCTCAGTTTTCTAAAATAATTAGCAAATTCTATTTTTTATTAAAAAAGTTAAAATTTTTACCAATAAAATCAATTTATGCACTCGAATTCATATATATTTAATAACTGTTTCAAAAAATGTGAATTTTTACTTTTGCATTTCCTAATAAAAATAATCATAATAAGCTAATCACATTTTCATAAATTATTATAGTTATTGAAATTTTTTATGCTAGTATGTAATTTCATTGTTGGATATTACCAAAAAAATATTATTGATATATATTAATTTATATCCAGGATATATAGATAAAAATTACCTGACAACATCTACTGCTCCTGCTCTTACTTTTGGATCTTTTCCAGTAACCGATACACTAGCAGTAAATGAACCATCTATGCTAAAAACAACACATTCTGTTTTTTGAGGAACCACGGCTAATAGAAATTCAAGACATGTATGATCTCCCCTATAAAATAAAATTTAGAGTTTAAAAATGTATAATATATTATAAATGGAAGAATTACTTCTAATAATTATATCCAGATTGAGTTTATTAATTAAGAACAAACATATTGTTTACTCATTATAAAAATTAATTTTTACTTTCATATAAATAAAAAAAAATTGATTTTATGTTATGGTTTTTAAAGTATCATTAACAAGCACAGCACTTAATTCATCATCATAGTGAGGCTATATATTCTTACTGTAAAAATTCATCTTAACCATTTGAAGCTTATTTTTGAAGTGCTGCATATCTCCTTTGGACAAAATTAATTCTATGCAAATTTCTATCATCTCCACTTTTTTTTGGCTACACTTTTTTCATAAATGATATATATAAATAAAAATTTTCAGGAGGAATAATATTTTCTGTAAAATGTACTTTTCATTTTTAGTTTTATTTTTTCTACAAAAATTTCATTTAATTTTGAAATTTCATTGTATTTGGGAGAAATTATTAAAAGATATTTGCAAATAAGTTTTTTCTTATAAGAAAAATTATAATTATTTTTATAATAATAGAATTATCTTGTATTTAAAAATTATAATTTTCTATAGTTTAAAAGTATTTTTCTTTACCAACCTAACATAAATAAGGGACTATGAAATTTGATTCTCCACTTCTAGTAAAATTTTTACTCTGCAGAAATAACATTCATTTATAAATTTTATATAAGACATGGAACATTTTTAACTTTTTCAGTCATTTTCATTATTTATTTTAAGAATAACTAATAAGAATACAACATTATTTAAATATGTTACATGCTAATTTTAAATTTCTATATATAAGCAAAACTTTTGAAGTTATAATACTTTAATTATCATCAATAGTCTAATATAATATCAAATAAGCACTTTTTGCAGCTGAGACTTACTTTATTTCAGACTAACGAATGTTTTCGGCAGTCTGCCATCATCAGGTTACATACGGAAATAAAACAAGTTTGTAACCTGATGATGGCAGACTGCCGAAAATGTTCATTACTCTGAAATAAAGTAATTCTCAGCTGCAAAAAGTGCTTATTTGATATTATATTAGATTATACAAGTAGAAGTAGTAAAAGCAATAGTATATCATCAATATTTTCTAATCAACATTCATATAAAATTATTGTCTTACTAATGTTAATTTTTTATATGATTTTTATCATCATAATTTTTTTATTATTATTATTATTATATGCATTCATAATATCGTTTATCATCTACTGGTAATTATACAGGATGGACCATTTAAGTTGATAATGCAAAATATCTCAAAAACAAAGTGTTTCAGAAAGAAATGCTTTAAATAAAAGTTAATGGACTTCAAAGGGGAAATCAAATCATATTAAGTTATGTTTTATTTGGAGGACTTTTTAAAGACATTTGCAGGTCAAATTAATTTATTTAAAGAGAAACCTACATTTTTTATGTTTTATTCTTATTCCTCATAAAAAAAATAAACAAAACTAGTCTTATTATAAACATATAATTAACTTTTCACTTTTCTTTTTAAATATAACTAATAAAGATTCAACAGATTCAACTAAAATTATATGTTACAAAGAAACGTAATCAAAATTAAACAAAGATTTTTTTTTAATAGACCGCATGGTATTGCATTAATTTAACACTATTTTTTCATGTTGGGTTCGATATTTGTAGTAGCCAAACACAAAATTAATTCTAAATTTTTATTAGTTAAGCGGCAGTGCTATCTTGTGCAAGGGTATAATTTTTAAAATTTACTATTTCACACACAAATATATAGTAAAAATTTAAAAAATGTTTATTATTACAAATATGATTATTATTTTTTTCTTATTGTTTAAAAATATAAGTATTGAACTACTGTAAATATAATTTTACTTCAGAAAAATATTTGAAAATGCATTGTTCAAAACTACAAATAATATACAAATAATAATACCTAGCTCAGGTTTCTCTACAAATAATATTTTGTTGATTGTGTGACTTGTTAAAATAACACATGGTAAGATGGGCTGCCAACAAATTAACGGAGAGTCGTGATTTGTGCATCACTGCACTAGATGGTGCAAGCATTTAATTTTCGTTATTCAAATCGGGGAATTTCCAACTTCTGTATATATAATTAAATAAAATTTTTGATTTTTTATTTTCATTAACAACAATAATTCAAAGATAAAAAATATTATATCATCAAATTAATTATTACTATAACATGAGGTATCTTTTTATCATCAGGAATCCCATTTAAACCTCTTGCTGGAGGCTGAGAAGGTGGTGGTCGGCAAGTCAACTGGGAATGGGATAATGAAGTAACATTACAAAATTCAGTTCCAATTCGTACAATAACATCAATTTCCTGAGAAGCACGATCCAAATTTTTTCCCTAAAAGTATTTTTAACAAAATTTTCTTTTAAATATTGAACAAATTTTTATTTTTACAAAAAGAGATTTATTACTTACATTGATTGTCAAATAATCACTTTTGTAATATTTTATATGATTTATCTCACTAAATTTTTCATAATAAGGATTTGGAAACATTTGGAATTTGGGAAATTCTACACGACTACTTATGTTTCTAACTCCTTCTACATTATCCATTTCAAATCCATAATCAAGTTCTAAAATTTCATCATCTTTAACATCATAAGGTATAGAAGGGCTTTCACATTTCATTTCTGTTGAAGATTCAACTTTACAATTCTGCAATTATAATAATAAGCAAAATTTCATTAATTTTTCTTTCATTAGAAAAAATAGCAAATTCACAATTTTCATATAGAAAAGTCAATATTCAGTATATTTCTAAGTTTCAAAATTTCTGCACTACTAGAATGAGTAAGGTTTGCAATAATTCATTCCATGTCAAAAATTTAATATACTTGTCATATTGTGACGTTATGATCTAATAGTTGTTAAATAAATTTTATCTTTATGTTCAAACACAAAATTAGTCATTCAAATTTAAATACTGCTATATAAATTGACTTTAAAAAGCATTTTTTGTAACAGTTTTATATGTTATTTCTTTGGTTCTGTGTAGATTGCTTTATGTTGTGTATCAAAAATATTTTTATGCATATTTTCAATTTTTATACAGGTAGTCCTCGACTTACAACAGGATTCCGTTCCAATGTCTCTGTCGTAAGTCAATTCTGACATAAGTTGAAAACTTTAATTCTTGATTTGTTTGTTTTCTGTTTTAATATTTTCATAAATTAGGTTTCTATTTAACTTTAAATGGTTAAACTTAAAGCTTTCCTCATTTTTTTTTATGTTGGAATTTTCATCAGTATTATTTCTCTTATTGGATACAACAGAGTTACAGGATTACAATAATAAGGCTTTGCTTGCCAACCAATGGCAATGCTGCAATGCATATACAAAAGCAATATCCACATATATATATATATGCAAGCAGCAAAGTTGAATTAGAGAATTTTAATAATAATTTTTGGCCATCATAAGTGTGAATCGTTGTGAGTTGAGTCGTCATAAGTTGAGGACTACCTGTATATTTTTTCAAATCAAAATTTATTCAGTTAATTTGCTATGTATAATGAAAATCCACTTAAAATTTATTAAATTCATAATCATTTTCATATTTTTATTAATAAATGAATTTATAATAAAAAAAATATAGTTTATTGGCTTACACTGACATATACAGGGATGGCAATGTTTCTATGGGTAGACTTTTTTTTTAAACTATTGCAGACAGAAAAAAAAACAGTAAAATGTCCTGTTACTTTTTATATCAAATTAAAATCCATGATGAAAAATTTTCTCTCTTATTTTCCAAAAAATTATTTCTTCTTTATGGAGAGATATAATTTTTTGATAATCTAATTCTATTTGTTTTTTGCAGTATCCAGTATTTTTTATACAATTGACATTTTAACAGATATAAATAATAATTGTATAACAATTACAAATTGGCTGCCTCATGAAAAAGCATTATCTTTTCCATTTAACTTTTTATTTTATTATTTTCTATATTATTATTATTGTAGTCCATAAACAATACCTTCATAATAATTTCTAATAAAAAGCCATAGATTTTTAGTGAAAACTAACTATATTAATCATTATGGCCTTACATTTAAATTATATCTAAAACACTGATCTGGGATTCAATCTTGGATCTTCATTTTTAGATGGAAGAGTATTAGCCTTATATTTGAAAAAGAAACTTGGGATAAGAACTCTTAAACAACTATATGAATGAGCTAATGTTTTTCCATATGGCTGAGTTCAACTGCAATCATTGTTGTGAAAGTGACTGCATGCACAAAATTTTATCATTGATTTTATTTTGAAATGAAAAACTAATAGGCCATTTATTTTACGATAAACTAATAGTCTACACAAATGTTATGTATTAGCTATAATTTATTTATTTTATAAACTGTTATTTTTATTCCTAAATATCTCTGAAGATATTATATTTGAAAAAGACCAATATAAAAATACCATAAAAAAATATAAAATCAGATTCCACAGAAAAGTATACCTTACTATCTGTAGATAAATTAAATATTACTATACAAAAAATAAAAATAATATTTTATGTTGTAAAAAAAAAAATAGTGAAATATCTATATATTATTATATCTAAAAAATGATCTCATATTACATGTTATAAAATGTGTGTCATGGTTGGAATATATTAGGTCTACCGGAAAGTTCTGTCCGATAATATCATTTCAAGTTTCAACACACATGAACGTGTTTATTTGAAACATACATAGTGCCTCTTTTTAGCATTGTATTTCTACATATATGCTCTTCTAAATTTACTGAAACAACAGTTTCTTCATCTCAGTATAAGTGAATTTGTTTGCGTAAACATGTCTATTGAAAAAGTGCATTTATGGCATTGCATTCTGTATGAATTCCATCAAGGAAGAAATGTACAGAAGCTTGTAGAAATTTGGTGAAAGTTTTTGGTGAAAATAGTTTTCAACAGAATATGCAGGAGATGGTTCAAAAAATTTGAAGCAGGCAATTTTGATCTTAATGACAGCCATGCTCTTGGAGACCATCTCTGATCGATGACGATATTGTTAGGGCTATTATAAGCAAGATCCTTTTTTGACATCATCAGAGATTCTGGAAAAGCTCAACTCAATACACAACAAACCATTTTGGAAACTTGGATTGATGCATAAAATATTTCAGATGGATGCCTCATGAGTTAAGCGATAAAAAATTACATGACCAAGTTGTCATTTGCACATCACTACTTGCTCGAAATAAAAACAAATCTTTCTTAGATCAGATGATAACCGGTGATACCAACTTCTGTGGTTTCTAAAACTAGGTTAATTTCAGTTCAGTTTCCTTGAGTCAGTCCTGCATTGAGTGTTATATTTTCCTTGTTTAAACAGTACTATATATTTTATAATTTCTTTATGTAATATTGTAAAAAGTAAGTACATATTTTATTTTTTGTTATTTCATGGAATAAAAATATTTATAAATTAATATTATTAGAACATGTCCATAAATAAGTAAATAAAACAGCACTAAATAGCAAGTATAAATTTTTAATTGGTATAACGTTTTCGGACCTTAATATGCCGGTGATAAAAAGTGGATTACATATAAGAACATTGTGAGAAAAAGAGCATACTGTGAGCCCAGACAACCATCTCCTTCCACTCAAAACCAAGCTAGAGTGTCAATAAGAGAATGTTGTGTATATGGTAAGACGTCATAGGACCAGTATACTATGGGCTTCTCAAATCCAAAGAAAGGCTCAATTCAGAAATGTATTGTCAACAAATGGATGATTTGAACAAAGCACTCAAGGAAAAGAGACCAGCACTGGTCACTAGGAAGCAAATCATACTTAAATAAGTAAATAAAACAGCACTAAATAGCAAGTATAAATTTTTAATTGGTATAACGTTTTCGGGCCTTAATATGCCCCTCTTCAGGATTGTATTTAGTGCTGTTTTATTTATTTATTTAAGAATGTAAGCAAGTAGTTTACTTTATTATGAACATGTCCATGCCAAGAAAGTATATCTCTGGGTGTCAAAAAAGGAAATTAGCAGAAAAGAAAAAAAACGAAAAGCAAAATCTCAAAAAGTCACAGATAAATTTGGATTTGTGGCTACAAAATAAATCTGACAACGAAATTGCTACTACTACAGCAGTTGCAATTCAAACTTCGACTGGAGAAGATAACTCTAAATAAGTTACACAACTTTGTCATGAAAATGTAGAAACTGTGGAATTCGTCGAAAAAGATGCATATGATTCTAAAAAAATATTGGATACAGAAAATAATAATGAAAACGATAATAACCTTGGTGATCAAGTGAGTATAAATGATCCAGGTTTGTGGCCAAATATTATTACAGATAAATTTAATTATTTTGTGTTAAAACCGGGCCTAAACAACATCATCAAAACACTTTCATTAAGAATGTTGAAGGTAGATCATTTTCTACATCATACTATTTAAAAATAATGCCAAATAGTGAAACTCAGCTTCGCAGCTGGTTTGTTTACTCAGAAGCTGAAGACTCAGCATTTTGCTTTTGTTGTGTATTATTTTCCAAAAGAAGAGGAAAAGATCAAACAATATGATTTTAATAAATGGAGAAAACTGTCATCTGTAATTCGAGATCATGAGGTTTCTGTTGGTCACTTTAAATCTTTTATTGCTTGGCAAGAATTATTAAAAAGGCTCAATTTATGCTCGACCATTGATAAAACAAATCAGATTAATGTAAATAAGGAAATGGAACATCTAAAATTACTATTTCAAAGAATTGTAGATGTTACTCTATTTTTAGCAAATAATAATCTGTCATTTCAAGGATCTCATGAAACAATAGGAGTGCCAAATTATGGAAATTTTTTAAGTCTAATAGAATTATTAAGTAAATATGACCCTGTGCTAATGGATCATGTAAACAGAATTAAAAATACGAAAATAAGAATTGTGCATCATTTCATGCATAGATCTCAAGATGAAATTATTATGACATTGGGTAATGAAGTTCTTAATAAAATTAAAGACGATATAAAAGCAGCCACATATTACAGTATCCAAATGCATTGTACGCCTGATAATTCTCACAAGGAACAAACTTCAATAATTATTAGATATGTAAACTTTGTAGACAAAAAATTAATTATAAATGAATCATTTATACGGTTTATTGAAGTAACTGATAGTCATGATGAAGGACTAGCAAATACACTTTTAAAAAGAATAGGTGACCTTGATTTAGATATTATGAATTGTAGAGGACAAACATACGATAACGGTAGCAATATGAAGAGAAAATATAAAGGCGCACAATCTAGAATATTTAGTTTAAACTCTCATGCAATTTTTGTACCTTGCTTATCACAATCTTTTAATTTGATAATTTGTGAGGCTGCTTCCAGTAACATACATTGTAAAAATTTTTTTGGAATATTGCAACATTTATACTGCTTATTTTCTGCATATACAAAAAGATGGGAAATTATACAACATCATTTAAGTATTACGCTTAAACCATTATATGATACTCGATGGGAAGCCATAATCGACGCAGTCAAAGCAGTGTATACACAGTTTGAAGAAATTTGTAATGCCTTAGAAGAATTTATTAGTGCAAGTAATGATAACACATCAGTATCTGAAGCTGAAAGTCTATTAGATTCATTACAAGAAATGCCATTTATTTTATGCTTATCGGTATGGTTTACAATATTGTCAAAAATTAATAGTATCAACAAACTATTTCAAGCAAAAACAATTATTCTTGACTCCACTTTTACTTTAGTAAATAAAATTAAAAATGAAATCCAAAATTTAAGATCAAAATTTAACACATTTTTAGATGACGCAAAAATGATAGCACAAAAGTTGAATATTTCAAAAGATTTCCCTGAAAAAAGAATTAAAAAAAAAAAAGGTTATTTTCCAAACTAACAGAAGATAGTTTTACAATCCCCAGTAGAGAAATTTAGATGCTACTTTTTCAACGTTGTGATTGATACTGTCATTGTACAAATAGATGAAAGATTTAAAAATATACCCAGTATTATTTCTGATTTTAAATTAATCACTACTGTAATACAAAAACATTAGAAAAAAATGAACTAGAAAACTATTTAAAAGATTTTATAAAACTTTATAGTAAAGATGTAAATGAAGACCTAATCCAGGAAATTTATTTGTTGTAAGAATTGATCTTGGACCAAAAAGATGTAAATAACACACAAGACATATTGCAATATATATTAAATTATTTCCAAATGTACTAACCATGTTAAAAGTGTTCTTTACGTTACCAGTTACTATAGCGAGTGCAGAGCATTCTTTTAGCAAATTAAAATTAATAAAGAATTATCTTCGGTCAAATATGTGTGAAGAACTCTTAAATATACTTGCTATATTAAGCATCAAAAAGGAAATTGCCAAAAATTGTAATTTTTCTGAAATGATTATTGAAATAGCAAAAAAAAAAATCGCTTATTTAAATAAAGACATATTACGCATATTATAATAATATATTACATATTATTATATAATTATATTCAAATTATATGTTTATTTCGAATCCCTTTATTTTTATCTATGAAAAATATTTTAGGGCCCCAAAAAGTTTCTTGCACCCGGGCTCTTTTATAGAGAAGGCTGGCATTGTCTTCAGTACAAAAAAAAAGACATTTACCACTGTCAAAGCTCTATGTGATGGATGTAAAATTTAGTATAAAGCAATCTTTTCCAATGCAAAATATGTTGGTACTAAATAAATGCTTGCTTTAAATAGCCATAATTAGCTATACACTACTACTACATAAGTGAGGAATTGAAGGTTTAATTTCACTTGTTTTAAATTTTAAGCTGTACCATCTCAGTCATTGGTATGCATCATCAGACTTTCTCCCAACTTTATCTGCAGAACCTGCACAAATAGCCTATCAATTCTAATTGGAAGACAACTAGAAGAGACATGCTTCTATAATGTATTTGGTGTCAGAATTGACAACGTAAAAGTCTCATGACTTTGATTTGGTTCTATAAGAGCCAAATAAGCCACCTCAACCATCCAAAATAACTAGGATCCTAATTGATCCCTCCCAAGATTTCCACACCTTTGTGCTAAAAGTAGCTGAAAATTTTTGTAGAAAATGTTATTACAGTATATTAAAAATTTATTACTGGCCTTTCTTGTTTTTATTATTGCTTATTTATATTTACATATTTGAAGATTAGAATTCAAAAATATTCATTTAATGATAAATGATTTTTTTAATTAACATAATCAAATTGAATAAAAAAATAGAAGAAATACAAACCTGACTGTCATCTTAACAGGAAATATTCCATAAGTCATACCTTTATCTTTAGGTATGACATAATTAATTCTACCATTTTTATCAGTAACTTCTGTGCTAAGAAAAGTCCATTCACCAGTTCTTATATCTTTCATAATATGAATATCAATCTGAATCAAATTTATAAAATAAAATTTGATTTAAAAAAAATATAAAAATATTGTGTTAAATAATAAGATAATTTTTCAAACCTTTTCTCCAGTTAAAGCAACCATATCTAATGGTCCATACATAAATCTAGCATTAAGAACTTGAGGATTTCCTTCTTTTACAAGTATATCATTAGCTCTGTGATTTGCTGTTATATTCTGTAAAAATAAATACATAATCAAATAAAAGAACTACCATATATACTCATGTATAAGCAAAGAAATTTTTACTAAAAAAATTTTTAAAAAGAAGGCTGGATTATACTTGGAATTGTTGATGTTTCATTAATAGTCATCTTTCAACTTCCTATTGACTGTGATATGCATCCATAATCATAAATACATAGATAACTCATCAGCTACAACTATAATGATGTTTCTTTTATTGCTACCATTGCTACATTGAAAGAGAAGCGAATAAGTGCCAGAAATTCTCGACAATAATCCAGCTAAAGTGATCCAGCACAATGTTCCTATATAAGATTCTTGGATTATTGTCCAGAATTTCTGTGTCACAGCACATCAGGCAGTGGGTGTCGTTTATCTAATGCACTTATCAGTAAATATAGATTGGACGGTGTGACATGCTCGATTGTATCAGATAAAGTAAAATTTTACTTTACTCCAAAGTGAGTTTGATATCAGTGTATGACATTATCATTAAGATGATGTAGTTTCAGAAGATATCAAGTTAACAAGTAGTAATAAATTTTGATAATTTACATAAAAATTTTTTCTTTTTATTGTTGTTATTAAATAAATGTTTTCTTTCCTGAAAAAATTTTATATTGAATTATCCCAGTAAAAATTCCATTAGAATATGTCTGTCATATGGCTCCCAAGAGACCATTTGAAGTTTCGTTTTCCCTATAGTTGAGTTGAATTATCGTATTCAAATCTTTGATCGTATTTTAAAATGAATGGATCATCATAATGATGATGTTATATACAGTTAGGAAGATGTGTGTAACATGACTTCTAGATGTTAAGCATGCAATTTCGAAGTTTTGATTTTGCTTACTATGAACTTTTTTTGATAGACTACAAACAGAGATTTTAAATAATATTTTTTTTTCTTATTTTTAAACATTATTTTAGTTACTTTTTAATCTAATTAAATCATTGTCGTTATTTTAAACATTATTTTAGTTACTTTTTAATCTACTTTAATTAAAGTTAACTATAATAAGCATTTATCAATTACTAGTGAATGGTTAAAACATTCTTAATTAATAATAATGAAAAATAAATATATTTTTTTCACTCAAATATGAATCTAAAACATTCTTAATTAATAATAATGAAAAATAAATATATTTTTTCATTCAAATAAGAATCCTAGATAAGATTCTTTACTGATTGTAGAGTTTTCATGTCACATCGTATTGGGCAGTGTGGTGTCATCTATCTGATTACAGTATATAAACATAGGTTGGAATCAGTGGCATGATGTGCTCGATTGCTTTGGGATAAAATAAAATTTTACCTGGTATTGTATTAAATGAATTATTGCAAAATTTCCTTCCTGGTCTTCAAGAGACGTTCAATAAGTTATGGTTTTGCTTATTACTTCAATTTCTTCAGCCAAAAAAAAAGATCGGAAGAGCGTCGTGTAGGGAAAGAGTGTAGATAATTTCTTCAGAAAAAAAAAAAAAAAAAATTGAATTTTTTTGATCTGTGTATAAGCCAACCCTCCCACTTCATAAATTTTTTTGAGAAAAAGAACCTTGGCTTGTACACGAGTATATACGGTAATTATTGAAAATTTGCATAATACTTAGATTTTTTATCAATAATTTTTTAAAATATTTATTGATAGTCTTCAATCATATCTTATTTTATTCATAAGACTTGCTGCTATCAAAAAATACCAAACATTTCGTTGGAAGGCTAAGATTTTATATATAAAAATTGTGTTTTCTTCAATCTCATATAATGAATGAAAAGTTGTGAAAGAAATAAAATTCAGAAAAATTTTTATCATTAGAATCACAATAAAAAATGTAATAAATTGTGAAAATTTTAAAAATTTCAATGAAAATTAAAAAAGGTTTCACAATTTTAATTTTTTGTTTATTTAATTTAACCTATTAGTTAGTATAATTTATAAAAAATCGCAGACCTCAATGAATTAATACCTATATACTTTATATATATACTCTGCTGTATAAATTTTAATGTAGATCAGCTGTGACACTTGATGATTTGAAGAATGTGTTTTTGGTTTTCAATTCAAATTGATTAAAAAAAGGAAATCTATTGAGAATATTCTTATATATTTATTAGAATGCTTAGTATTTTACATGTATTCTACATGTAAAATATTACATGTATTTTTAAATTTTGGTTTAAGTCTATCAAGGAAAAAATTTGTTAAAAAAATTATATTACTGAAAGTACACTGAAGATGGTCCTCGATAGGTCAAAAGCATTTCAAGTAGATAAAAATAGAAATATTGTTTCTGATGTAATAGCACTTGAAACTTTATGATATTTAAATTACTGTAAATTCATGTTATAAAAGATACACTATTGGCTATATTGCTTCTGTTGGAGGACACTTCTCAACTACTTGATGGAGTTTATATATGTTTATATATCTTTTGACTATTTTTCTTCTTTAATTGTGATCAACATTCCTTATTCACAAGGTGAAGAAGGCTTACCTTTACATCTCTCACTTCTTTCTGTATACGATGGATAAGACATATATAACCTATTGTATTAAAAAAGATTGCTTGGTCCCATTTGCTTACTTATCTTTTATTTAACAGATTATAGGCCCAGTCATAAGATACACTATTAGAAACTAACTCTTTGTGACTTTGATCTGTGTAGAATACATTTTAAAAACAAAAGAACTCCATCAACATTGTGAAAACAAATAAAACTTCAAACTCGAAATGGATCACAAGATTGTTGATCTAGTTAAAGTTGACAATGATTTTTACAAACAAACTGAAAGTATAAGTATGGATACTATAATAGGTCCTAAATTAGCAGAAGCTGCAATGATCAACATCAATAAGGCAATAGCAAATTTATACAGAATAAAATTTTTAATCAGATATGTCAATGAAATGTTTATCAAATACAACACTGAATAAAAAAATATTAGTAATATAGTAAAACAAATCAACAGTCTCAACCAAAACATAAAATTCAATTATAAATGTCACATAAGTTAGCAACACTTCTGTGTAGGTTGCCACACAAACCACATGGAACCAGACATAAGGTGCTATAGTCCTAGCAGAACATGGAACCATACACAAAGTGGTACAGCGCTAGCAGAACGTAGTTAGTCTCTCTCTGTACTAAAACAAAGTTCTAATAAAATGTATCTTGTATATTTAAATGTTATTTAAAAACTGTGTTTTTATTTAAATGACTCCACAATATGACATAGTGGCAGCAGTGGGATATGAATAAATAGAAGACAGATTAGGATACTTCAAAATAGGAATTAGAACGTAAGTAATATTATTTAATTTCGTTATGAATATAAAAGCTCTGGCAATATGAAGCTAGATGAGAATCTAGCAGAAAACTGGAATAAATTCAAGCAAAGGTATTTTCTGTATTTGGAAGCAACCGAGAAGATGGCCAAACCTGATAACTTAAAGGTGGCTTTGCTTTTGACCTCCATGGGAGAGGAATGTATTGATATTTTTAATAGTTTCAAACTGGTTGCTGAGGATGCAGAAAATTTTAATACTGTTATTAAACATTTCGACAAATACTTTGAGCTGAAGAAGAATACAGTTATGGCTAGATATAAATTTTTCAATTGTAAACAGCATGAAAACAAAAGTATAGATTCTTTTGTCACTAATTTAAAGAATTTAGCAAAGGAATGTTCTTTCAATACTCAAAAAGAAAGTTTAATTCGAGATTAATTAATTATTGGTATTAGAGATCTAAGCATTAAGAAAAAGTTAGTCTTGTAAATGATTGACTACAGCACAGAATAAAGTGAAAAACTTGATTTAAAAGTTTTAAAATCAAGTTTTTCACTTTAATCAGTGCTGTAGTCAATCATTTACAAGACTGAAACTATAAGTGAAATTGCTAATAAATAGTAATTATAGAAAAAGTTACTAATTGATTCAGAGTTAATTTAACAAAAGCTATAGAATACTGCTGAGCTAAGGAATTTAGTGACAAACAAATAATGTTAATGAAAGAAGGCAATTTGGAATTGGATCAAATAGATTACATTAAAACTAAGAAAATTTTTAAGAAAAATGTTGTTAATACAAAGAACAAAGGCAAATGTTCAAAGTGTAGAACTAAACACGAATTTGGCAAATGTCCTGCCTGGGGGGAAAAATGTAGACAATATAAGAAATTAAACCGTTTTGCCATTGCCTGTAAATATAAAGGAATCAATGAATTGGAAGATACTATAGCAGGGGTGGTCAAACTTCATGTCATTACGAACCACATAGGAGAATCTCAAATATTCAAGAGCTGCATTTTCTTTCAGAATCAATGAGAATAACATTAGTTTTCTGGTAATCTTAATGATGATTTCAAAAATTGTTTATTTCAGATGCATTTATTTTGTATAGATGCATGCTATGTTTTATAATAGATAAAAAATAATATATCTGTAATTTGTTTAATTTAAGTAAGTATTTGCTTCATATTTACTATTGATTTTTATGGTATGAAGCCACATTGAAAGTACCAAAGAGGCGCAGTTTGGCCACCCCTGTACTATAGTTAGCGAAAATGAACCTACAGAAAGTGATAATGACTTCCGGTTAGAATCGATAATATGTCAAGTACAGAACAATTCTAAATGGAGAGAAACTGTCCTTGTTAATAACACTAAAATTGCATTCAAAGTGGACACAGGGGCTGAAGTAAATATTTTACCACTAGCTAAGTTTAAAGAACTAGACTACAACGAAAATTTGAAGAAAACAAAGAGAGGCTTGAAGTCATACATTGGTCATAACCTTAAGGTGTAATTGGTACAGTTTGTTCCAAAACGGTAATCACCTAAGCGGAAGATGTTCGGCTTCCTTACAATGCTTACAAATCAATGAGATTAATCGGTTCAAGCATGAATTCGAGTTTCCAGGGCTTTGGACGATTCCATTTTTTTTCTTCTAAGCAACAGGGTTAGGCAGGCTTAATGACAGTTGTTCAATCATTTTTTCTGAAAATTGATTTTGAACATTTATTAGAAAAGTTTCAATTTATTATTTACAAATTAATCTATGTTGCTATTAATTTAGGCAAAATGCAGCATTATATAGTCGTAACTAAACAAGTAATTAAACGATAAGTTGTTAAAGCACCAAGCAAAGCATCGGTAATAACATAATGGCAACTACGGGAAGTATTTTATTTTTTTATTTGAAAATGCATTAAGATGTTTTATTTGAAAATGTATACTTCTTTCTGCATTTGTAATAAATTTAAAAACTGTTATAAGCTATTCTCATTTATAAAGAGTTTAATATCCGGTAATTGACCAAATGATAAAAACCAAACAATATTTATTTTGTTTCCATGACAACTTGATCGTCAGTTTTAAAAAAGAAAATATAAAAATTGAACTTGAGTGTCAAAATGAATTTTGTTGTAATTGTCTGCTTTGGTTAATTTTTCTAATAAGAGTTTATATTTGTGTTGGATAATCAAATTTATAGTTTTATGTTCCACCATGTCTTTCTGAAAGTTTGGTATAAATCAAAGTATCTGATTTCAATTGTTACATATTTGTTCTATTTATTTTAATAAAGATATAACTAACTTTCACTTTGTATTTTATTGTTATGGTTTTGCTTATTACTTCAATTTCTCCAGCCAAAACAAAAAGTTGATTTTTTTGATCGGTGTATAAGCTGACTCCCTCACTTCAGATTTTTTTTTGAGAATAAACCTCAGCTTATTCATGAATATATATAGTAATTAAAAAACATATATTCTTAAAAATTGTAACTAACTGTTTTAGAAAAATGGAACATTTTTAAATCAAGTTTAATGTGATGGAATTTCCTTCCTGGTCTTCAGGAGACATTCAATAAGTTATGATTTTGCTTATTACTTCAATGTATAAGCCGACCCTCCCACTTCAGAAATTTTTCCAAGAGAAAACTTCGGCTTATACACGAGTATATACAGTATTTAATTTTTAAAAAATAATATAATTGTAATTTCTTCATTTATTGTAAAAAGTAGTATGCATCTATACAAAATGAATACTTATGAAATATATAATAAACAATTTTTGAAACCACTATGAAGATTACCCAAAAAAAACTGATGAAGTTCTCATTGATCCAAAAAGAAACTGATTGCGGCCTTCGAGTATTTAGATTAACCTATATGGCCAGGGCCACTGAGAGAAATTTTCAGGCCTGTGACAAGTCTGTGGTATGGGCCCACTTAAAAAAGTTCATTGCATAGTTTGTGTTTTGCAGATTTGAGCAATGTCAGGTCTAATATGTGATAAAGCTACCATCATTTCTTTATCAATATTTCTGTTTTTCTTGGTTTTTGGTTTTTTGTAAAAGCCTAGCTCACACAAATATGATGCCTAAAAACTGCAGCAAAATCTTAAGTACTTTTGTGGGTAACCCTGCCTAATAGTATTCGAAAATGCAACTTGAATTTTGTCTACATTATAAAATGTGTACTGTGCAGTATGCTAAGATCATTCAAGTAAACCTTACTTTCATAATTTCACAGAACACTTGTAACATGTTCGCAGAACATCAGTGCTCTTGGGAACACTGGTTTAACTACTAAACCCATTCTGATTATACAATTCGATAAATGATATTTTGAAATTTTTGGGAAAAAAATTTAATTTTTTCTTCATATAAGCTACAAAATTCTGAAAATTAAAAATATTGTAGATAATAAGAAAATTTTTATTAATTCTGTTAAAATAAACTAAAATTTATAGTAATGATTCATTTTTTGTTTTAATTTCACTGAAATTTAGGAGAAAATTATGAAAAAAATGTAAACATCCTCAAGCCATTTAAAGGGGCGTGTCACTTTTATTGCTTTATGGCAGTTACTCCTTTCCTGTGAAACTGCAGCCAAGCCTACTTTGCATTTGGGTAAATGGCATTGGCTCCAGAGTTACAATACACCAACAGCGGTCCAATTAGAGGAACAGAAAATATATTATAGCTGCTTATGTACCAGATGAAGCTATTTTCACTATTTTCATATAAATAAAAAATTTTATAAAAAGTACTGCTAAAAATTGTGTAAATGAAATGAGAATGAGTAACAAATATGAAATATTAGTAAAAATGACAATATTTTAAAGAATTCATGTAATTTTTTTAATAATTTTATGACAACTTCAATCAATAAATATTACATAATTTGTGGTTTTTTTATCAATAATATCTGAAATTTTTGGCAGAATTTTTCATTCTGTCAAAAATTTTTCTCATTATGTTGAGTCATTATCTTTTTGTTTTGTTGCTTATTTTGCTGGATGGCTAAAATTTCATATAAAAAAAACATATTTTCACCAATCTTGTATATGTAACAAAAAATTAAAAAAAGAAATAAAATTTGAAAAAATGCTTATATTGTTAGAAAGTAAATAAAATCTGTAATAAATACTGAAATTTCAAAAGATTTTATTGAAGCAAGATTTCGCAATTTTAAATTTTTTATTTGCATATTAATTAGACTTAATTGAAAAAAAAATAGTTGGCAGTGAAAGGGCTAATTTTGACTGCTGCACTATGACCAGAACAATGTGTTAACAGGAAATTTATAATCAGCAATCGTTTCAAAAGTCAAATAAGGAATGTTCTTTTTATTGTGAAATAATACTTAAAGGATGCCAATATTATCAGAGACATTGTACATTTGTTTCTCATCAGTGTTCCAAATTTTAAAATGTTTATTAAAATTTATTATTTTATATCTTTTATATGTGCAGTATATTCTGTCAAATTTCAGCATATAATACAATCAGCCCAATTAGTCATCATGTGGAAATAGCCTATATCAGTTAGCTATTGCAGGGATTGAATTATTTTGGACTGAAACTGATTCTGTTTGTGCAATGTAGTCTTCCAAAAGTGATCTGTAATGTTCTGTTTTTAGAAAAACAACCTTCTAGACTTATCATCACATATACAGGTGATATCCTCTTGTGTAAGCCAATTTCTGGAGGACTGCATTGGACAAATAAAATCAGTTTCAATTCCATATGATCCAAGCCCTGCACTAGTTAACCATGTAGAGAGACTACTTAAACCTAAGAATCTTCCCAATTTTCTTAGAACAGTGACCATGTCAGCCCTCTTGTCCACAGCTTTTTGTCTTTATTAAACTGCATATAGATCCTATAGTGATCAGACTGATTATTGGCTGATACACAGCATCATATTAAATTCAATTATATATATAGTAAATTTGATAAAAAAAAATATCTAACGCAATCATGAAGAGAATAATTAAGACAATCATAAAAATAATCAATTATTCATATAACTAGTGTTATAGTTATATGAATAATTAAATAAACAGTTTGAAGACTTGAAATTCAAGTCTTCAAACTATTTATTCATCTATTCAAGAAAAATTTATTGAAATATGAATTAGAAACTATAAATTATTATATAGAACAAAATACAATCATTAATTTAAATAAATTTCAGTGGATAATTGATTGATAATGAAACATTTTCTTCTCAAAAATAAAAATTATCTTCACAAAATGAAAAAATGGTATACATTTATTGATATGAAATTTATAAATCCAAAATGATCAACTTACAAATATTTTATCATACATCCAGACCCCACTTTGCATTGTTTTGGTTTGCATTTTTCAAAGTTGTATTGTAAAATAATTAGAAAACATTTTGCTTTATGTCATAAAATTCTGCATTTGTGTTGTTACAGAAATAATTTTTCCTTTCGAGTATAATGGCTGCATTATATGATTCAGTTATCACTTCAAGTATGCTTATACATACATACTTTTGATGCTACAATATATAAATACAAGTAATGTCTACCTGATATTCACCATTTTTAGGAATTGATAAAATCATATTCTTGACATTTTCTTATTGCTATTAGTGCAACCAAAAAAATTAATATGGCATAAAGAAAATTTTGCAGCTAAATAATTATATTAAATTAAAATAAATATATTTTTTTCTAATCATGTTGTTGTCTTACTTAATTCATTGAATCTACAGCACTAAGTTACTTGACTCAAGGTTTCATCATCATTAATAGAAAGAGATATTTTGAGCATCTATTTTTATAAATTTTAGCATTTTGGATTTATCTTTTTAGTGTTTTGTAGTATTTAAAATATTTAATTTTACCATCTATTTTTATTAAATATAAATTCAAATAATAATCAAGTTCAATTATTAACATTAACACAATTTATTATAAAATTACAATTTAAAGATGATATAACAATAACAAAAATAATAGATCATGACAATTATTAAAATATGTCATAATATGGAAAAATATAAAAAACATTAATATAAAAATAAAATAGACCAAAAAATTAAAATTTATTAAAACTAAGCATGGAACATTTTCATTCCATAGATGATTCTTTTAGATTACTGCAACGACTGGTTATAATTAAATTGTGTGTGCTGAAGAATCTTTCAACATCAACACTATTTACTGGACACCAAATTGATTTGATAGCAGCACAAGTAAACTCTTCATATTTATTTTTGTGGCCATTGTTAATTGCAATACATCTGGTTTTAATCCACTTTTTACATTAGTTAAAAGTTGTTTAACAAAATGCTCATATTTTTCTATGCATTGAGCTTCTGTTAATGGTGTAAATAATGGTATGTTCTTAAATAATATAATCATTTGTTTCACATTAATGTTAATTTTGAACCTGCTACAGATGGATTGAAACGTTCACTTAATGTTTCATAATACAGTCAAACCCCAATAAAACACCACCATCTGTTCGGCAATGATTTTGGCGGATAATCGGGGTTGGCGGTTTATCGAAAACACGTGTAGTATAGAAATGAAAATGAACTCCGAATTTATTAAATTTAATAAAATACGGTACATTTATATTTAGCATTTAAACTTAACATTTATAAAAAACTGTATACTTTATAGCAGGGGTGGGCAATTATTTTCTGCCGAGGGCCGGATGAACAATCTTCAGGATGAAGCAGGCTGTACAAAAATTGAAATGTACACTAAGGGTGGATTTAATCTTACAGAGCCATTATGTAATTATGTAATGAAATTATTGATGATATCATTAACTAATCTATTAATAATTAATAAACTACTTTTGACTTAAAATGACTACTCACGTTCAAGCAAGATTGATTCTTGCACAAACATATTCGTCTCACCATCACAATGGACAAGAATAATAATTTCGCCAATTTATCGGCACACGTTCTTGTCAATCTTGTTATCATGTGTAGCCACTTTTGTGATACTTATACAAAGAATATATTCATGTATCAACACTATTTTTAAACTATTTTTATATTTTTATACTTTTCTTGTCTTATTTTCTTAGTTTTTGTATGTATGCAAAGAGTTCCAAAGCATCCATAGAAATTTTTTTCATTAGAAACATTAGAAAATAATTCGTCCTACGAATTAATAAATTCAAATAATTTTCTTTAAAAACATAAGTATTTTATCAAAAGTGATTGATGACTAACAACCTATTACGTCAGAATGTTAAAAAATATTAGGTATCTACGTAATTAATTTTGTAAAAACAAATTTAAAACTTAATCTGAATGGTGAAATTTATTATGTTCATGGTTAATTATATCATCAAAATTTGGAATAACTCCGTAGGTACGTGTAAACAAGTGAGAGTATCCATCACTTATTTTTTTCTTTTCGAGTAGAATTTTACAAATGTGGGCCTTGAAACTGTAATGTCTTCTAGTTTATACGGCGGGCCATATAAGATGCCTTCGCGGGCTGGATTCGGCCCGGGGGCCGCCTTTTGCCCACCCCTGCTATACAGTATAGTATATATATATATACACACAAAGAAGTGTATAGAAAGCATGTCCATCTGATGTTCTGATCCTCTACTTTGAGTTCTCTATAAAACACAATGTACACAGCTTACTGTACAGAATTCTTATTTGCCCTGTATGCAATAAACGATGGAAATGATTTAAACTATATGCAAAACAGTCGATCAATGGAAAAGCAGTGTGTTATAAACACGAGTTTGTTTGTCTGTTCCCCAACTGCGACTTTGGATACTAAATTTAAACTATGTTTTATATATATATAACATGAATGGCAGTGATTCAAGTTCTCTGAACTGTTCCATTGTTCGATGCAGAATTGGAGGAAGGCGTGGAAAGTATGAGGTTTTTCTATGGACAAAAACGAAACTGTTTGTCAAATTGTATGAAGAAGGTTTTTCTGTAAAGAAGGCAGTGTCAAAATCAAGTTTAAAATGGAATACAGGGAAAAGCATAATTAGAAAGTACAGAAGGGATAATTTTGAGGTGCTAAACAATGGACTACGAAGGAACACATCAAAATTATCTAATCTTGATGTCCTTTGCCTAATAGAAGCAGCAGCTGAGAAAGAGCTTGGAATTACTCTTATGAAAATCAGAGAAGCTTCTTGAACATGACATTGAGTTAATTACATCTTCCATAAGAAATGCCTTATGCAATTTAAAAATTACTCTTAAAAAAGTATCAGTAGAAATAGACAGAATGAATAGAGAGTCAACCATTCTGATCAAAAGGCAGTATGCAGTGAGCTTCAATCAATCAGCCCTTGTAAACAGGGAAAAACTCATTTTTATATATACTAAGCCGTCGGGAGGAACATCAGATACTGGAAGTCATCGCACTCAGTTTAGCTAGTATTACTTCCCAGGACTGCGCCAATTATGTTATGGACATGTTTCTTTTGTTATCAGCCATAGCTACTAGCCAATCATTGCACTAAATTTAATGTATATAATAATATACATTTTTCTCATTAAAATTTGTATTAATTTGAAAATAAATTTATTTTCATATATCAATATTATACTCGTTTATTCACTACTCTTTCTCACCATTTTGTTAAAGTGTTTGTAGCCGAAAGTTTGAATGTACATGCAAAAGCTCTAAATCAATTTGCAAAAAGGTTAAATATATTTACAAAAGGATTAAATTAGTTTGCAAAAAGTTGAAATAAATTTGTGAATGCTATATATACAATACTGATGAACTTTGGATGTAAGTTACACCTTACATGCCCCTGGCAGATTAATGAGGATAAATACAATACCAAAAGGAATATTTGTTTAGATGTTTCTACTGGCAGATGGTGTTTTATCGGAGTTTGCCTATTCCATTAACATAGGGAAGGTCCGTTCCGCCAAATTTATTAGCAGTCAGCAATGGTGGTGGCTTAACGGGGGGCATCTTATCGGGGTTTGACTGTACAAATTTGTCTCATTTAACACTGAATATGATTTGAGCTTGAGAAGACATTTCTGAGAAACCTCTTTAATTATTATAATATTTCAACTCTCTTCTTTTGCTTTCAACAGTGGAAAAAGTTCATTAGTTTCACCGGGGAAAACTCCATCAATATTATTTCATACACTACATTTTATATCTTCAATTTCTTCCCATAATAAATGGGCAAAGAACCTTCTAATTAGTCTATAAATATATGAATTTAATAATATTTCATCTATGTATTTAATTTGAGCTCTTATATAGTCAAACTTATATTGTTCCATAATTTTGTCCTTACTTCCACTTTTTATTTTAGTGGTTTGGAAAAATTCCAATAATAGATCAAAATATGAACCAAGTATTTAACTGATTTAAACTATGACTTCCAACAAATGATGATAGACTTGGAAACAATTTAGCTGCAATATCTGAGCAATTTTACTTTAAAAATGTTATATAAGCAGATTTCATTTTTCTCCAATGCAAAAATGACATTTTTATCAATGTAATAAATTTATTAAAAAGTTTCAACTCTTTCACGAATATGCTACTCACCAAACTAATTTTGTGCACCCAGCATTGAAAATGCAATATATTATTTCCTATCAAAATTTTTAAACTATTGTAACATGAAATCATGTATGGTACTGAATCTGAAACAAAACCTACTACATTATCATATGAACTTGTGACAACCATGCACATATAATAGTGTTGCCAGGAAAATAATGTCTCTATTATCAACATGGCTGCTAGCAGAAGAGATATGTATTAATATACATTTTATTCTCTACACCATGAGAATACTTTTTCTTTAGTAGCAGCACCACACAGAATATTGTTCAGTTACTATTTCTAGTATGATGTATATGTAATATTCATACTATGGATTCTGCTCATATATTTTCTATTTGTTGAAAATGGCAATACTGCTTCCTTATCTTCTAAATTTCAATAATTTCTTATGAAAATTACATTTTGATTTACATTGTTTCAGTATGTGTCACAATTTCAAGAATGCATCCACAACACAAAGTAGGGTTTGGGTGTATTTGAAAATTTATCATCAAACTTCATAAATAATTTTACCTTATTTTGGCAGGATGAAAGCAATTATAAATGAGACTTCTGAAATCTATTCATCCAAAATACTTTTTTCTATTAAGTAACAAATTTTAGCATTGCCATCATAAGATTTTATTGAATCTAATAATATAAACGTAAAAAATTTGAGAAATGTTGAAATATCATCAAATACAGGTAGGCCTCAATTACTGCGCACGACGCTCTTCCGATCTTATGTACAGGTAGGCCTCGATTAGTGCGAATTCAAATCTGATATACAGGTAGGCCTTGATTAGTGCGAGTTTGAATAATACACATATTTATTAAATTTGTCAAGCAACTATAGGTAGGCCTCGATTAGTGTGAGTTTTATTTGATTAGTGCGACTTACAAAAATGATACTGTTTTTCAGTTAGTGTGAGCAAATATTCGCGACTTATAAAATTGATACCATTTTTCAGTTAGTGCGAGCAAATATTTGATTAATGCGGTAGGCCTCAATTAGTGCGAGTTCGAATAATGCAATATTCAATTAGTGCAAGGCCTCGATTAGTGCGAGTTCCAATAATGCGATTTCGATTAGTGCGACTTTCGCAAAAATACAGGTAGGCCTCGATTAGTGCTACTTATAAAAATGATTCAAAGGCCGGGAAATCAGAAACACTAAGTGTAAACTTATAAAAATGATACCTTTTTTTTCAGTTAGTGCGAGCAAATATTCGATTAATGCGAGTTGTAAGCATAGATTCAGTTAGTGCGAGCAAATATTCGATTAATGTGAGTTGTAAGCATAGACTAGTTAGTGCGAGCAAATATTCGATTAATGCGAGTTGTAAGCATAGACCGTTAGTGCAAGCAAATATTCGATTAATGCGAGTTGTAAGCATAGACCAGTTTTACTAACAAAGGTCCATTTATTCGATTAATGCGAGTTGTAAGCATAGACCAATCTTACTAACAAAGCCTCTTTCGTCTCCTTTTATGATGTCAATTAACAAATTACTGTTAATTTTCGGTTAGTAAAACCAGACGAGGAGCAGTCCAAGAACAGTCCCTTGGCTTTGAAGGGATGAAACACCAGAAAGATGGGCTTTTTGCCGTTAACTGTTTAACATTAGATTACTATTATTTAGCTTTGCTATCGTATACATACAGTATAGTACAGAATTTTCTCTTTTAAAAAGTATCGAAATGGATAAAAGGAAGAACACTTTTGACGATAAAACAGGAAATGAAAAAAAGAAGAGGTTAGTAATTATGCTAAATGGATGTGATTGAGCAATTAAAAATAGTAAAAATTACCAAGGAACTTCCACTTGGAGATACGAAAGTATAAGTTAAGATACTAGCATTAATTTAAAGTGGAAAATGAACACAAATTCACAGTAGTGCTTTCAACTCTTAATAAGTCATCTTCGCTCACAAAATAGCAGGTTTGGAACATAAGAACGTTATAAATATATAAGAACATTATAAAAATTCAAATTACAATTTAAATGGAAATGTATATAATACGTCAGAGTACAACATTATATATATGTATACAGGTAATATTTTAAACAGAATAAGAAACAGAGGTTATATAAAAATAATAATAAGTTGAAATTATAATAGATGGGAGTGTAATCATAAAAACTATTGTGGAGGTATAGTAGCAGGTAGACAGTCATTGATGACGGAAGGCTTCTTAGTATATTCTGCTATGACAACGGCCTCTGCAATCTTGATATCTTCTGCTCCATTAGGCCGGTAGCAAACTAGTCGATATCGGCGCAACTTGATCGGTGCCAACGCTCGAGCAGAGACCATTTGTCAGCACTTCATCGGTACTTTGTCATTTTGCGTCATCAATGGAGGCATGGCCGGCGGTCTTCTTAGTATATTCTGCTATGACAACGGCCTCTGCAATCTTGATATCTTCTGCTCCATTAGGCCGGTAGCAAACTAGTCGATATCGGCGCAACTTGATCGGTGCCAACGCTCGAGCAGAGACCATTTGTCAGCACTTCATCGGTACTTTGTCATTTTGCGTCATCAATGGAGGCGTGGCCGGTGACCATAGGTTTGTCTTGTTTGATATTTTCGAAGACCAAGTGCCGACGGTCATGCGCAATAATTGTTTTTGCAAAGAATGACGGGTAGAAAGGGCGCTAATTTCGTTTGGATGAGCAAAGTTGGAGTCACAACTATCGAACAAGTGGAATGCAATATGGTAATATTGACATAAATATATTATTATTGTTGTAATATTATGAAATAACTACATCATACTGAAATCAAAAGATTTTATTTGAAGCATTCTTATTAATTAAAATAATCATAAATTCCAATATGATGAAATATTCTCGAATTGAACCACTGTATTCATGGTTCCTCTCTCCTCACAACATTGAATCCATTTTCTGTCACGTCCTCGATGCCTTTTGACAGGTGAGCTGCCTTCTACCATGCAAATAGTAACACATACTGTTATTAACAAGATATTGTCTTCGATCTCTTCCTCTGCCATGATATAAACAAACGAGGAGGTGGTGTGAGAGAAAGTAAGTCTAAGTTAATTGGTTGGTTGTAAATGTCACTATATTTTATTTGCGCATGTCTGCAAGATAAGTCGTTCTAGCAACCTACTTATGACCTAATGATGTCACATCGTAGGCAACCTAGTCGACTAGTTTGCTACCGGCCTTACACTGTCTGACTATATGGGCATGGCTCCAGTCAATATCAATATCATGCTCGTAAAAATGCCTCACTAGGGCCGTAGAGAAGATACCATTTCTTATGTCATTTCGATGTTCATTCAGACGGGTGGCAAGAGACCTTGTAGTACTGTCGACATATATTTTGTGTATATGATAGTCATTGTTGTAAATGGGGATAATGTATATACCTGCCTGTTTATGTGATGGTAATGGTGATTTGTTATTCTTTATGGCATGAAAAACAGTATCTAAGCGGGCATATGGTAAAGACCTATTATGCTTAAGTAATGCATTAAGTACCGGTCGTATGGCATTATGATATGGAAGCGGATGTAAATACGAAACCCTGGCCTGTTGCGTATCTTGAAGAGGCATACTTGCATTGTTGAGGATGGACCTATTAATATTTGTATTGATTATCAGGCATGATTACGATCTCCTTCATTTAGATGGTTGTCTTTGAGCCAAGATCTCGTGCGTTCCACTTTCAAGTGCGTTCTTCTTTGTTCCATAAGCAACAACGATCCCATAATGCTGCGGAACAAAGAAGAACATACTTGAAAGTGGAACGCATGAGATCTTGGCTCAAAGACAACCATCTAATCTGCACAGGTGAGGATAAAATGAAAGATCGTAATCATGCCTGATAATCAATACAATGCTATGCTAACAGATTATTTAACATCGTCGGGTGCTGAACTTCTACCTGAGGACCCTACACGTAAGTTGCAAAACCGCCTGGCTACTTTACTACACAAGAAAGATTTCCCACCATGCTGGAAATGTAAAATCTTACCTAACCCGGTTTGCCCATCGCTCTATGCTTACATTAGGACTCACAAGCGCCCTATCGCTATCTGCCCTATGGTTGATAAGACTATGTCGCCTTTGACTCCTTTTGAAAAGAAATTAGTGGCTTGGTGCAACCTTTTTTTACTTTCATATCCCCTTACTATATCTTCAGCGGCGCATTTTATCCAAGACCTTTTTAATTATAGTCTAGAAGAAGATGATACCATGCTAGTTGCAGATTACATTAGCTTGTTCCCATCAATTTTGTTTGAACCTGCTTGTTTATGTCTCTATCGTTTATTTTTTGAACATACGACCGGCTTAAATGTCTCTGCTGTTATGTTAAGAGATATCTCCCACCTCTTAATATACAACTCATTCTTCACTTACGATAATTGTTATTACAGGCAAACTAGAGGTGTCCCCATTGGTGCCCCTATGGCTGGGGTCATAGCAGAGCTGGTTGTAAGGAATTGTGAGCAAAATATATCCTCTACTCTATATGCTAATACCAGGTTCTTTAGAAGATATGTTGATAATATATTCATAATTTGTAAAAGTTCCACTGAAATAAGCTCTCTTATGAATCTTTTTAAGAATGACTCTCTCGGGTTGGATATCTGCTTAGAACAGCAGTCTAATACCAATGTCCATTTTTTAGATGTTAATGTTAGCATTATTGATAACTGTTTCCATACATCGGTCTATAGAAAACCTGTCTACACTCCAGTATTCATTCCTAAATGGTTTAAAGACCTTTTCAAGTATAAAGTTGCGGCTATTAGGTTCCTATTGCGAAGAATCCAAACCCACTGTTCTGACAGTGCCAGTAGACAAGCTGAATACATGACTATTGTTAGCCACGACTACCAGCATGATTATGATGAGGCGTTTGTCGCAAATATTAATAGGTCCATCCTCAACAATGCAAGTATGCCTCTTCAAGATACGCAACAGCCCGGAGAATTTTAAAGCAGAATATATTAAATATTATAGGCTATATTTATTAAATAAATTTAATAAATATAGCCTATAATATAAGCAAATTATAATTTAAATTATATTAAAGTAAATAAATAAAAATTGATTTATAATTTATTGATACAATATAATGATCTGCATATTAAATATAATATAAATTTTAATATTTTAATGGGCAATTTTAACAAATGAATCCATTAAATTAATTGTTTTATCATTTAATTATAATTTATTAAATTAAAAATGAGTATAATTTTTAATCAATACTAATATCATTTATTCCTTGTTTTTTATATTTCTATCAACAGGTTATCGTTTAAACCAACAAAGATATTTAAATAGTAAAGTTCTGCATTTGACATTTACGATTAGCAAAATAGATGTTTACGGCATCACTGCGTGCACAGCAACACCATATATCATGAGCAACGACAACGAAAGTCTTAACCCAGCACCATTGGCATCAGATCACCTGCCGACATGATATACCATTTCTTTATAATTCTATTTTTATTACTACATAAAAGGCGAATGCTTATTTTCGGAAAGGAAAAAAAATCCAATTTTTCACAAGTATCTACGGAAATCTTATGATCTAAAATAAATGTATCAGTTTGTATCGCGCTTTGGATATATTTTATTCATATTTGAAATATGGTAAGCTACCAATACGAATCGAACTATAAATATGAAATGCATTTACTTACATTTTTCCCCCCTGTTTAAGTAATGTATTATAACAGCGTTATTTCCAATTGAATGATCGATTTTAAACAAAGTTAAAATTAAAAAAAGGGAAATAATTATTAGGCATGTTTGGTAAATATACGGGTAATTCATTAAAATACGTACTAATTTATATATCAAGATTAAATACACCCTTCAAAGAGTTTGTTAGAAAAACTACCTTGACTTGTTAACATCAGTTAACGATGCTAAGATTGCACAGAGTGATGTCGCATTTTTTTTTAAGAAACTAGGAAATAGTTTGCCAATATTTTCTCTAGTCGTTCAACTAGCTTTAGTTACTTCATTAAGTTACTGCTTTAATATATAGTATAATTTTTTTTTATATTAATTGAAAAATTAAGTTCTCTCTTTTTAATATAATATTAAAACACTAAAGAACTTTATTTCATTTACTTTAAAAAAATGTTCATTAGTAACGGGAAAAAACAAAATATGTATTAAAGTTATATAATTTTAATAAATATTAAATAACTTTTATAATCAACACAAATGCTTTTCATGTCGAGATAAAGAGACAGAAACAAATAAGAAAAAAAAATTCGCATTAAATTCAATTAAAATGGAAGAAATTCTTAAATCAAATTACATTCAAAGGCATTGTGATTTATTCTAGCAAATAATCGTTACAGTTTTAAAAAATGAAAGTAAGATCAGCTGTGAAAAATGACTCTGGCTGACAGTAGTCCCTAGCGAACGTTCAGGTATTGCAGTTGAAATGAGATAATCAAGTGGTAGTGGTGCTGCTACTAAATGATTTGTAAAAAGAAAATGCTAAAAAGTCGAGTGAATGATTAATGAGAAATTTCACTTATTTAAAACACACTATTTATATTTTAATAATGTATTATATCCGAATATGATAATTATTAACAGATGACATTCTTGTTTGCAATTAATGTTGAGTATTAAGTGAAAAATGTACTTGAAAGATTTCTTGTAAAAAATAAAAAGCTAATTTACTATTCTTGATATTCATAATTTCAAAAAAGTTAATAGTTGAAGAACTTAATTTTACCGAGAAATTATCAACATACCTGGTATGAGAACAAGATCTGTGAAATTTATTTGTATAGAAAATTGCAGAACGACTGGAGTACATAGTGTTTTTGGTGAATTCTGCCAAAAATTTTAATGAATTCTGGAAGAATTAATATATATATTATGGAGTGAGTTAAAATTAT
>AYEL01087517.1:0-29351 GCA_000484575.1 Olivierus martensii | reverse complement strand
TATATTAAAATATAAATTATTATATATAAAATTTTGTGAAATACTAAACACTAACCTAAATTTTTTATTATAGTATATAAAAATAATTTTTAAATTTTTTTTTAACATTAAATTCTAAACCAAAAATAATTTTAAATATTTTAATGTGTGCGTTTAATTATTATTAATATTAAGATTAATAGCATTAAAAATGTTAACATTTTTCATGATTAATAAGAAATTCAGTGAATGAATATGTGATTTAAAATCATAAATTTCTGAAACTTCTTGTAAATAACTGTCTAATTCAATTAATTGCATATCAAAATTTATAAAACTTCTTTCAATTTATTAACAAATGTTAACATAAAAATAATAAAGTTAGATCTCTAAATCTTTAATAAGAGACCATAATTCTGCCTATAAAAGTAATTTTCATAAATTTAATTAATTAAAAATTTAACTTTTAAATTATCTAAATAAATATTTATTCATAACAATTGTCGTTCTTATTGTAATCAATTTGTTGATTGTCATGGATTATAATTATTATGAACAAATTTAATTAATTAAACTTACTTTCTAATTAGCCAGTTTTTGATTTTAACATTCGTTTGCTTTTAAATCGCCGCATTTTCTAAATTAACTACGGTTCTATCGAAAACATTTTTAACATTATGTTCGTTTCAATATCACGAAAGATAAATTTATTCACTTTTAAAATTATTAACTAGATGTCCAAACTGAAAGTAATATTTGTTTTACATAATATTAACAGGGGGAGGGAAAAAATGAATTATATTGTTTTTTTCTGCGAACGACAAATTTCTTTTTAAAATTACTTCTTAAATTAATTTTGGTAAAAAATGAAGTAGATAAAAGAAATTTAAAATTGATGACTTTCTCATGAATATAAATATAAATTAAACAAAATTTAATTTTATAGATCATAATTTAAATATATAGCCTGCTGTGATATTTGACTCTGTTGAATTTTGCTACAGGAATTTCTCTTTCAGTTAAAAGAATATTAGTTTCAAAAGAATTTTTATCTAACCAGTACATTCACTTTCCTCAAAGTCGAATTTCTACTAGAAAGTAGCATGCAATTTGTGTTTGTAACGGTACTTTTTGTGCATTTTTTTCGTGTATTTTAGTCTCCTTTGGTTGAAGTTTGAGTGCTTGTCACTTATCAATCAACATTCTTCTTTTTCAAAGTTTCTTAGAAAGTGAATTTTTTTATGTAAAATATTTTTATTTTTTTATAGACTTAAATTACAAAACATATAATACAAAAGAAATTATTTAATAATTCCAAACATAAAACCTTTTAAGCTATTTTATTTTCATCAAAGTAGAAGAAAGCTTTGCTGCATATAAGGTGAATCTATATTATTATTATTTCTTTTAGGGCCTATATGAAAAAAATGATAATAAATGAATTAATATAGTCCTACACATAAATTTAATTACGTTATATTATAATTATTAATTTTTCTTTTCGAATTTTAATGCAATTAATTTTATTCGATTATATTCAATATTGTAATTTATGATTGAAAATTATTCATAAATTCAAAACTGACGTCTTACTTAATTTATCTGAAGAATTAGTTTTGTTACAGCTTTATAAATATTAAGAGAAAAATTTAGATTTTTACATTAAAAAATAATAATATTCATAAAATATAACGATATATTCATAAATTGATTTTGTTCCTGATTTTTTTCCTCCGTAAGAATACTTATTTATATGATAATTGATTCTCTCTTATGATCTTGATTTAAAAGCAAAAAATTTTTACAGACTGTCAGTCATATTTTTTTCATTATTTAAAAACACTTTCCAAACATTTCTTGCAAAATTTTTAGCGTTGTACATCGAAGGTCAACAGCGAAGCTTTCCACCATTTTAACTGTTGACAGACATCCTGTCAGAGCAACTCTTGTTACCAACGATAACCTTCTTCGGGTCTCAGTCTGGTATCTGTCATCTGGGATATGAGACGTCAGCTTAAACGTCTGTAATACGACAAAAAGAATGAGATTTTATCGACAGATTCGTATTTTACGTGTTCGACCTTCTCACTTTTGTCGAAATTACAAGAAATTCTGTCATCACCAAGTGTTTCATTTCAGAGAAAATAAGGTCTGAACTAAATATATTTTTACACTAAAACAAAACAATAACATATATCTTATTATATATTCGATTTTAAATCGATTAAAGTCGAAAAGAGAAAAGTATTACCAATTAAAAATATTTAATACATCGATCCTACATTCCACAGCTTAAAGTGAAACGTAAACAATGCAACAAGCATTTTAAATATGATAAATATTAATTTTTACCGAATAGAATAGAAAAATCTTACAATTTTAAAGGAAGCAAAAACTCTTTCTACTGAAGATATTAGGAGAAATTCGTGTAGAGCAACATTTCCATATTGGACATGGAAATGCGATTGAAAGAAGTCAGCCGGGAAGCTTCTTGTGTTTGCATAAAGCTGGTTCCTAAGACATCGTTATTCAATCTTTCCTTACTAGACCTCAGTCCAAAACTGGAAAACTCTCGACTAAAAATGAGACAAGCGTTTTCTTATCTGGATGACATCTATAAATTGTGTCGCCTACCTAAGAAAAAAACTATCATTTAATATTAAATGCCTTATTAATTGTATTAAAGTTATCTAATAACATAAAAACTAATTGCATTAAAATAGTCGTTTCAGTATAAATAATTCATTGATTTTAAAATACCGCAATCAGTAGAAAAAAATTTTTTTCTTTGTATAATATGAATATTGCATTAGACTGCTTCATATTAACAAGATATAAAATAATACACTAGTATTAACTGATATGAATCCGATTTGTTCTATGTTCAATAATATATTAGATTCCTCTCTACGAAGCTTAAATTATTTAAATTTCATCCACTTTCATTCTTTTATTTAAAAAAAAAACCATTTAATTAAAGTAGTGTAATTAACTAATTTTCAATTTAACCTTTTGTTTTACATAATATATTACATTAATAAATAATATCGATCTCCTCTTTACTTTAATAATAAAAATCTCTTCGTATTATTATTTTCTTTGATAAAAGATAATTTATGAATCTCTAAACGAGAAAATAATTAACTTTTAATGATGTTAAATGATCATAAACAGAAAAAAATTATTCTTAAAACATGCTTGTAATTATTCAAGTTTCATGAATTTCTGTTCTTTTTCTCAAATTAATAAAAAAAAAAAATTTAAATAACAAATTCTTTAAATAAAAATTAAAATTTAAAAAAATGTATAGAAAATTAATGTATTATTTACTTAGAATTACTTATAAAAATTAAGTTTAGAATATATTATTATTTGATATTAAGCATGTTTATCTGTTTGTTGATAAAAAATTAAATACCGCACAGGTAACGAATTTCGGAATATACAAAATAAAGTAACTTAAGTGATTAACAAGTGTATTTAAAGATAATAAATTTAATATTATTTAAAGTTTATATTGTGTGCTGTGTTGTGTATTCTAGGATCATAAATGATTAATTTTTAATTAAAATCTCTGCATAATATTACGAATGATGAAACAAAATTATTTTCAGTAAAATTATAATTTATGAAAATGCAAACAAGCAGTTTAAAATTAATACTTTATTATTAAAATTTTGAAAATATGATTAAATTTTTGACAAAAAAAAACAATAATAATAAAAGCGTAAATTAATTCTGTAGGAAAATTTACACTGTATTATTTGTTACATTATATTCCAGACAACAAAATTCATATTTTTATAATAATAAATTTTAATATTAAGCAGTTTAGATATGGATAAATAATTATTTTGATAAAGCAGTGTTTATAGATATTATTCAAGCAAAATTCTATCCAACAGTGAGATCAATAAAACAAAAACCATTAATTTGATAGTATATTCTGTCGTCAAAAAGCGTAACTTTGTTTACTTTATGCCTTTAAATTCGAATGTTAAACGTCTCAAAACTTATCTTAAAAACAATATTTTTCATTGCATCTTTGCTGAGTACATCAGAAATGTTTGTAAAGTCACTCTGTCCTCGTAATTAGCATTAAGCATGCCTAATATTGTATCCACGTAAAGATGAAAACTGTTATAAAAATAAAAATAAGATTTAGCAAACTTTGCGAAGAATACAACTAACTGTTAGGAAGAAACTTAGACAAACAAAAAAATAAAATATAATTTTCGACACATCAAAGACCGTGTTACTTGAATTAAAGTTTTCAGAACAAATTCTAAAGCTTAGTAATTTAATTTAAATATATTCCCTTAAAGTGAACGGTATATAAAAATTAACTAACTTATAGAAGCAGAGATGCTCTTACAAGTTAGATGAGATAAATTCTATGAAACATGCCTAAAAATAGAAAGAAGTATACATTTCATGTATGATACACGAGAATAATGGAGCTATTCAGTATTACTTTTTGAATTAAGATCATCATTAATGGGAAATGAAGCTAAAAACAAATTTATCTTGTACCTAATACGATTTATTATTATTCAATAAAAATCTCAGCTCAGTTTGACATGCAATATCCATTTTTTTATGTATTCAAATGCAAGCATATTTTTATTTTTATTTTTTTGCAGTGTATTCAAAAAACTATTAAACAAAAACATTTAGATAAAAACACATAAACTGCTTTAATGAGTAAAGATTATATTACAAGAATAACAGTTATAAGATAATTGTAAACTAATAAAATAAAATAAATGTGAAAAATCCCTTTTTATAGGTTGAAATTAAGTCCCTGAGGTTACTAATAATGATTTTTATTTGTTAAGGAGATAATTCACTTAATATGTGTAATTTTCTCATTATTCTGAAAGTTTTAAAATTTCTAATATTTACAGATTAGACTCTCTCACGCATAGAAATTATCTTATATATATATTATAATTTCTTTTTTCAAACTTTTCAAAGGCAAAATTATATTAGTTTTTTCGAGTAATTTTAAGAGTTAATATTTTAGAAATATGTAACTATTTTAATTAACATATATATATATGCAGTTAATATAAATCTATATTATATCTTTCTGAATACAGTTAAATATTAAACATTATGCGAGTTGTTAAATAAAAGATGTAGGATCATTCATGAGAAATTTAAAAAGGGAAATTTTTTGAAGAACACTCTCGATTTATTCTATCGAATTCAAATCGAACCTGAGGCTAGTTCAAAGATCAGATCTTTAATGAGTAAAGATTATATTACAAGAATAACAGTTATAAGATAATTGTAAACTAATAGGAGAAAAATCCCTTTTTATAGGTTGAAATTAATTATCACCTCAGCATAACTCAGCATGAATTGTAATTTTTTTTTCTTAAGTTATGAGTACAAATACTGAAAGTTGCATATTTAATTCATATAATAATTCGATTTGGATCAAAAATGAATTTGTTGGACAGATTTCCAAATGCTGAATGACGTTTCGTGAAAATCCGTCCGGTAAGAGTCCAACTGATACAAATAGACAAATAATGGATGGATGTCAAGAAAATGACAATATTTTTAAATTAAGAATGCACAAAAATTATTAAATAAGAAAAAATTTGTTTAAATTTTTCACGTTGTATTCTAACAATTTTATCCTATACTATTAAAATGATTTCGTTTCAACTTGTTTTGCGCATTTATTCCTATGACGCGAAATCGAATACTTTATCTGCATTAGGGCCATTTTTACCATAGTTACGTTAGGCAAATCTGAGGGCCGCTGTCACAATGCCATAACTCTAATGACCAATGGGATGAATACTATAATTATTCAATTCTGTATCTAAAATTTTCGTGATAACAGAATAGTTGTCAATTCTTCTCATTATTACAGTTTTATCTCCATCTCCAATTATTAATGGTGATGACTGAGTGGAAGCGTGCTGTGTTTCCACGCTGGAGGATCTGGGTTCTAATTTCTGGGTCCCAGACCTGCAGATATTTTCAGGAGTAAAGTCACTCTATGCTCCTATAGAGTAAAGTCACTCTATACTCCTTACTTTATAGGAGTATAGAGTGACTTTATTCAGGAGGTGTCTGGGATCAGCTCGTAGTGTTCAATGAAATGCCTCGCTGCTTATTGCCTACCAAAGTAGTGTTAAATTCATAGGAAAAAATTTAGCGTGTTTATAAATTTCCTCATAGCAAACAAAAAAAATGACAATAATTATTGTTATTATGGTAATGAAACTGAAAAATTAAAATTATATCAAACATATTACCATTATTTCATTTATTGTTTTTTCCTCCGATAATAAAAGACAATAAAAATCAATACATATAATATTTATTTTAAAAGCCACTTATGTTATAAAATATAGACCTAAATCGATTTTCTTATGAACTTAAAATATAAGTTAGGAGCATGGAATTTTGTAATTAAACGATCAATATCTACTTTGTTGTGTATATTGAAGATAATTAGTAGTACTGGTGACATATCAATTATTGTTTGACAATTCCAAACAATAGTAATAGCATTCGAAGTATTGATTACGCCGAGCGAAACTTATTTTAGGACATATCCTAAATAAACTGATCGAATAAATCACCAGAATATGTATGACGATATATTTACTATATATGTAGGCTAATATGGTTAAATAGAATTTCTTTGGAACTTGAATGGAACACAAATAAACAGGATGGATATAAGGCTGCTCATATAGCCCGCAATTTTAACAGAAAACGAGCTCATAATACTTTTTTAATATAACGCATTTTCTAACATTAGAAAATATATAGAAATATATTATAAATATATAGGAATTAGATATGACCTAATAACATTTTTATTGTGTCAGAATATTTGGTACGTTTCTAGGAGGATCACACCATTATGTAAAATATCATCAACGAGTAAACATCTCATGTTACTAAGAACTGTTAGAACGAGTTAATAAAATTGTTAAAAATATATCAAAAGTTTTGAGTGAACAAATAGAATAATACTTAACGACAAAAATATTAAATTAGGTAAAAAGGATTATATGAAGAAAATTATGGATATCTACATAACTTATGGATATATACATAACTTAGATAAGCCACGATCTACATTGCAGGGAGCTTCATGTTTCAGTAAAAAAATATTAAATGCTTTTAATGGATTTTTTAAATGTTATAGCTTAGAGACTGTAATATAGTAAATCCCGTTTTGGATTTCCATGAATAGGATGAGTAGATATCCATCTTTCGTACCAGAGTATATCCAACGAATTTGTTGGAATAATATTTATTGCAATGCAACTTTTTGAATATATTCAAAGTAAAACTTTTCTTAAATTTTCCGAATTATCCTTTTTTTTTCGTGTTGATTTTTTTCTCATGAGTTTCCAACTTTTTTCATATAAAACTAATAGGTTGATTCAGATAAACTGCATTTAAAAGTTGGAAACATGTCCAACTTTTTATTTGACAGTAAAAAAATATTAAATGCTTTTAATGGATTTTTTAAATGTTATAGCTTAGAGACTGCAATATAGTAAATCCCGTTTTGGATTTCCATGAATAGGATGATATCCATCTTTCGTACCAGAGTATATCCAACGAATTTGTTGGAATAATATTTATTGCAATGCAACTTTTTGAATATATTCAAAGTAAAACTTTTCTTAAATTTTCCGAATTATCCTTTTTTTTTCGTGTTGATTTTTTTCTCATGAGTTTCCAACTTTTTTCATATAAAACTAATAGGTTGATTCAGATAAACTGCATTTAGAAGTTGGAAACATGTCCAACTTTTTATCTGATTCAACTTTTTATCTGAATCAGTTTATTTGGTAATAGATTCGATATTTTGTATTAATTTGTTTCATGTCTGAATGAATATATTAATAGAAATTACATTATCATCATTATTATTATAACTTACGTAAAAATATGATCAAGTAATTTCCATTTAAATACTGAATATAAGATCAATATCGTCTCTAATTTATATCCTCGAATTCTAATTTGGTTATTGACCTTGAATAAGCAATATGATATTAGATCCATTCAGTTAAAAAGTTTTCAATCATGTACTGGATGTTCCCTAACTGTTGAGACAAAATCAAACCATGAATTTCTTACACCAAAATAATGAAAAAAATTTGTGAATACAGGTTCAGAAACATCGCATTTAAATAATAAAATCAATTTAAAAATAAAATTGACATTGTAGTTTAAGGTGGAAAAACGTAAGAAAATGCTAAACTACAATATCAATTTTGTTTTTAAATTTATTTTATAAATTAAACACAGGTTTTCTTTACCATCTTTGAAAAACGCTGCTATAAAATGTTCATACTTCTCATAAATGCGGCGCTTTTTAATCTATGTTCATAAAAACTTTTCCATTATTTTGTTGAAAGAAATTCATAGTTTGATTTTGTCTTAACCATTAAAGGACTCACTGTATAACATATATGTATATATCGGCCGCCGAGAGAAATTTTCGGGCCCGTGACAAGTCTGTGATCCGAGCCTCATTTAAAAAAGTGCATCACTTTGTTTAATAAAAATCTTATATGAGATTCAGTAACGTAACTAACCTATATTTTTCTCTGTGTAGCGAAACACAGCTTTCCACCAAGTTGGTACTAAGCGATAAGTTATTCCAGTGTCCACCATGGGCTCACATTACGTCACATTAGATATGGTTCAACAGGTAGATCCAGATCCATTCTGAAACACTTTGTATGAGACTCGGGAACTAAACCTGGATACAACAGGCACAACACGCTCCTACCACGGCCGTCCATTCTAAAATTGACCTTTTGAACTGTTTGATAAGTAACAAACAGTGTTATATATATAAATAGTTTATTTTAGCACAACTATTTTGGGTGGTAGACAGTGCGCTCTGGCAGCAGCCAGAGCGCACACTCTACCACCCAAAGCAGTTGGATACGTTGCTTATTGGATATGTTATGTGACACATCGAGGCCCGACGGTCGGGCTTCTTTGATGCCGGGCCCGTGATAAAAGTCTTCCTCTTGGAGGCTCTGGTATATACTGTATATTATAGAACAGGCTTAACTTAGCTGCAAATTCAACATAAAATTTCCTTTAAAATAAAACATTGAATGAAAAAGATATGATATAAACATCCTGATTGAACACAAATTGATACTGAATAGTATCCTGCATCATAATAATAGTTGTTTTAGCTAAGTAATTCTATAAAATCTAATAGTAATAATGCAGGTAAGTTATCTGTTCCCCCTTTGACATTTATTGATATATTGGATCATCTATTGATATTTATTGTCATAAAATAAATAAAAAATTAGGCCCGCTAGAGCCCTAAAAAAGGGCCGAATAAAAAAAATTATGATGTAGAGACATGCCCATACTGATACTGAACAAAAGTCTCTATCATATTCTTAAATATCTTTTTTAGATTTTAAATAAAAAGTTACACACACAAACGTGCCTTCACACAAAAGAAAACCTCTATTTTAAAAGTATATAGATCATAGCTGAAACAATCTGTGATTGAATTAAAGATTAATATCTTTAACGAATTATCCACACAAAAATTAAATTTTAAAAAACACATGAAATGTTCATGTAACAACTCATATAAATGAGCCAAATATTCAGATTTTATAAATGTGGTTATTTAAGATTGATGCTGTAGAAGATTGAGTAAGAAAAGACTTTTGTGGCAGCTGACTTTTTTTTTTTTTCTTGTGATTCTGCTAGATTTATTGCAGATTTGTTTGAATGAATGCAAAGATTCAGTTATTTCATCTGAATTAATAAAATTCCTATTGAATTGATTTATTTGTTGATTAAACAAGTTTTATGATACTAACTTATTTCATGTGAAAATGAAACATTTAATTTAGCAATCATCATGAGTATTTTTGTATATAATTTTTTGTATTATTTGTTTATAAGCTTAACAGCATTGTTTCTTTTCTTTTTAATAAATACAGATATCAGGTGTGTAAATATGAAGCCGAAATTTTTTAGTAAAAAGTACACGTTCATCATATGATAATGATTAAGAGTATTTTATTCAAAGTATTGGCCATTATTAGTTATACATTTTTCCCATCTTTCTGGCAATGCATGGATGCCACGCCAAAAAAAAACTGTTCTTCTTTTGAGGCAAACCAGTTATCGAGCCATTTTCATAGGAAGTGAAGCACTGCTCAGCAAGTCCGTGCCCCATCGATGTAAATAAGTGAAAATCGGACAGAACCAAGTCTGGTGAGTAAGCCACATGTGAAAGTATTTCCCAATTAAGTGCTTCCAACGTTTCTTGGACCGGTTTTGCTTTGTGAGATGGTGCATTATCATGAAGCAAAATCACTTTGTGTTGCCTTTTATCATATTCTGGTCGTTTTTCATGCAAAGCTCGATTCAAACTGATCATTTGTTGTTGGTAGCGTTTAGTATTTACAGTTTCACCAGGTTTTAGCAGCTCAAAATAAATCACACCCTTCTGATCCCACCAAACACAGAGCATTGTCTTCTGTCCGAAGCGATTTGGCCTTGCAGTTGATGTCGATGGTTGTCCTGGATCAACCCAAGATTTTTTGCGCTTTGGATTCTCAAAATAGATCTATTTTTCATCGCCAGTCACAATTTGATGGAGAAATGACTTTCTTTTGTATCTGGTGAGCAGCATTTTGCAGGTGGTTTTTCGATTTTCCTGTTTTCTTTCATTCAGTTCATGCGGAACCCATTTTCCCAGCTTTTGGATTTTTCCCATGGCTTTTAAACATATGGAGACGGCTTCTTGTGACACATTCAATTGATCCGCAAGTTGTTTTTGCATTTGAGCGTCATCCTCATCCAACAATGCTTGCAATTCACTGTCTTCAAACTTTTTTGGTGGTCTTCCACATTCTTTGTTTCTCACGTCAAAATCACCACTTTTGAATTTATTAAACCACTCATAGCATTGTGATTTACCAAGAACATGCTCACTGTAAGCTTCGACAAGCATTCAATGTGCTTCTGCAGCAGTTTTCTTCAAATGATAACAAACAATCAATGATGTCCACAAATTGTAACATGTAGGCACAAAAGTCGACATTTTTAACACGTAAAAAACATGTGTTATTGTATGAAACTTGTATGGTTATGAATTGAATGTTGTTGACAGATGTCAAAAGAAAACAATGGTGCCGATGACGCAGTTTGATGAAAGGTACATTGACAGGTGGCGCCACTTATCGGCAAATTCCGGTTTCATATTTACACACCTGATAATCCTTGACTTAAGACAGGTTTGATTTCTAACCCTGCTGTTGTAACTTAGAATGATCAGAAGTCAAAAATGCTCAAAATTTATGGATTTTTCAATTTAATATTTACTAGGGCACTATACATTATCTTAATAAATATAAATACACAAAACTACAAGAATCAGACACAAACAGGCTTTCCGTGTGTTCCTAAATCCACCGGTACAATCCATTGGTAGCGTTCCAAAATCTGACTTCTGCTCATCGGTGTAGCATCAATCTCACCAACTAGAAATGCTGGTGTGAGTGGTGAGTGAATATGGCAGCTCACTTAAACAAACCAAGTTTCTCATTTGGAAATTTTTCGATTGAAATAGATATTGAAGAGGAAACATATAATAAGTTTTTGATAAGTTATTCGTATTTAGGAAATGATTAATAGATTAAAAATAGGTTAAATATCATCATTGTCAGTCATTTTCATGTAAATATTCCTATATATATGTAAGGTTGATATACACGTATATAAATATAAGATAATATTTCCAAGATTTAATTTGGCAAGATTATAAAAATAATATGGATGTAACTTTATTTTCTTTTTTATTTAGATAACAATTATAGAAATGCATATATGGATATATTAGGAAAAAATAAATATATAGGAATAGTAATTCATTATGATCATCAAAAGTATCTGCAGACATTTCATGAAATAAAAAAAGATTTTGAAAGCAATTGATATGCCAATCCATTAGAATTTAAATTTTAATATCCAAGATAATATTATGAGCTGGTTAATTAACTCTTATTTTTATATTTTATTTATTTTTCATGAAGATGATAATGTTCAAATAAATGAACAAACATTTATATTATGTATAATTTTATTCACTTCAATAAAATATGTATATCAAAATTTCGATTTAGCTCCAGTTTCAATTTCAAATAAAGTATATATTGAACAGAAATACAAATTATTGTTTATTTAAGTACAAAAAAAGCAATGTTTATTTAAATAAATATCAAATACAAAATTTTAGTCTAGATATTTTTACATATAATTTAAAATTTCGTTTCGTTTATTTAAAAAATATTGCCTATTATTATAATCAGTTATATGATTCTGAATATCGGAAAGAAAATATTTCTTCTATAAGTTCAGTCATATTGTTTCTCATCAAACACGTTCCGAAAATAATGTCAATCGGTACTCATCGTGACGTCATCAGTCTTTCACCGATGGATATATAGTTGGTGAATTTAGGAACACACGGTTTCTGTATTTCCTAACTTAGGTAAGGGACTCAAATCCATTAAATTTCATTGACCAATTACAGAATTGACACAGTCCTTGACCTAAGACTACTCATACTTATGATAACCTGTTTATTTAATAGTTTGCTAAATAATAATTTTTACTATTATTTTTTTCTTTAATTAGGCTTAACTGTTTAGTTCTAATTTAAATTTTATTTTCCTGATTAATAAATCTGTGAATACCTTGCTTATAGTGCTGTTTTATTCTCCTATTCTAAAAGGAAGCTTTTACTTTTTTATCCAGTATTAATTTTATTTTAATAGGCATTTATACTAGTTAGAACTTGGAATAGTTAGTTAGAAATTATATTTAAAGTAATTTTGGCATGAATAAATGCTTCCGAGGAGAAAGATTTTTTTTTTATTATTCAGATTTCAACAGCAATAAAACAAATCATGTAAAATTTTAGAAGGACACGCATTTCTCTCTTCAGTGTATTAAAGTTGCTAATTATTATCTCAGTTGTTGATTTGTAAATTGTAACAATCTATATATCAGCCAAATTTTGGATAATATCTCTTAAAAATTGTAAGAAAGTATGGGCCTATCTAGTATCTATAGCCAAAGTGCTATAAAATTAATATAAAGTAGTCAGAAGAATCACTTGCAATAATAAAATACATTTATAATATTAACTTTAACGATGCAGGAGTCGGAATCGGACCTTACAAATTTTAGGGAGTTGGAGTTGGATTTTTTTTTAAAAGATGGAGTCGGAATTGGAGTTGGATCTTTTTAAAGGTGGAGTTGGAGTCAGATCATTTGTTATCCAACTCTGCAACCCTGACTGCAATATTAGTTATTAAATTAAACAATGAAATACTTGCAATAACGACATGAGTTGTATCAGAAAGTACTAAATTTAGAACATGTGCATAACACCACACATGTATTTAGTGTGGAGATTCTGTTGATAGCCATGTAGAAAATCCATTATACTCCCCTCTCATACTTGCAGCCCATCTGTAGAATTTCCAATGCATCTTGAAATATCAATATTGCAAGATTTTAAAATTTCTGAGACTAATTGATAAATGTATGCTCCTGTTGACAATTCACAATGTATCACTGTTAATAATCTTTTATGAATAAGATCAGTAACATACCATTATATAATGCAACATTGATCTTTCGATGTAATATCTTGTGTTGTATGAATTTGTATAGAAAATATATCAGCTTCTTTTACCTCATTTGCAATTGTTTCCTATATTACTGTTGAATAACTTGTATTACATTATTTGTACGGGTCGTCATTCTGATAAAAACAGCAATTTTCTGGACTTACCTTCTTTTTCTGAGTTGTTAAAAAAGCACGATCTTAATATTTTTGCTAAATACATTAAAGGTGATCTGCCTACGGACAACTTATTCTTCAATGTACCTCAATACAATTCACGTAGAACCGATCTGATTTTCTTACCTACAAAGAGACTTGAAAAAACTTTCAGATCATTTTGGATTAGAGCTGCTAGGATATTTAATGATTATTATCTTTCAGAATAGGGGGCCGCCCATAGTTGCATTTAAATGTAGGGTGTTGTAGGTACAAATAAATAAATAACTGTATTTTTAGAAAATAGGGTAATGATTGATCCCCTACCTTTTTTCCCTAATAAATGTATATCTTTACTTTTTTAGTACTCTGTTTTATATCTTCATTTAAACAAATGCCATATTTACTAAGAAGTAAAAATAACTCTAAAAAATTTCCATGATCTACGAAATGATCTTCTAATGAATATACAGCTTCAGAATCAGTTCCTTTATAACAGTGGTGGCCAACCTTTTTGAAAGCGAGTGCACAATGAAAAATTTTTACAGCACAGTGCGTGCATAACCTTTTCTTAGGTGGGTAGCAGATAGAATAGAGAAATATATTAGCGTTACAATAATATGATAAAGTCATTATAGTTCATGGTACATAAATGGTAAATAATAAGTAACAAAAATAGCAATTTCACATATATAAAAGTAAAAAAGTTATCTTCTTCTTTAATGAGAAGGTTGATACTGTATGTCTTAGCACACAAGTTTTCAAAATCATTACTGTAATTTGATACTACTATTCTTAAGCAATCATTCAAATTTTCATCTGTAAGATGTGATCTAAAGTTATTTTTAATAAATTGCATTGAAGAAAACATGGCTTCACTTAGATAAGTCGATCCAAAAAAAGATTTTAGCTTCAGTGCACAATTTTTTAATATCAGATATTTATATGAATCAACAAATTTCCAAAATGTCTTGTCCATATTCATAGCTTTCATTTCATTTTGTAATTCTTTTTATAATTGGAAAAAGTATCAAAGAGAGAATTTGCACCAGCGAGTAAAGCATTTTTAAATAAATAATCATATCGAAGAGGTTCCCAGCCATTGCACTGGAAGACAAGGAGGAAGACGTTTGGAGATTACATCTGTCCCTCTGAGTCGGCCTGGAATGGAAGCCTGGTTATCCAACCATGTCCGGAATGGAAGTATTTATGGACAGTTCCAAAGATGGCATTTATGTGGGAAGTGCCTATTGTGTGTACTCCGATGGAGTTCTGGTGCACTCTGCGGGTGACAGATTACATGCGGAGATTTCCGTGTTTCAGGCAGAGTTGCTGGCGCTCTCCCGAGCAACCCAGTGGCTACTAGACCGCCCTGGTTCAGAGCCGATCACGGTTTATTCCGACAGCCAGTCATCGCTTCAGGCCTTGAGCGACGGATACCATCGAGGGCGTATGGTACTGGAGATCAGAGGTAGGGTACTGGCGATGCAGCATTGCTGAGCTGTCGCTCTCCGTTGGGTCCGTGGCCACACAGGCGTCTACGGGATCGAGTGTGCGGATTCCCTGGCCAAGTCATCGGCCTGGAGTACAGTCATGACCGTGTCTGTTCCCCCATCCGCCAGCTACATCAAAGGTACTCTACTGCAGTTATCAATGACAAACTGGCAGGAGAGCTGGTCCGCTAGCACCGTGGCGAAGACCACCCACGCCTTCTTGCCTGAGGTAGGCAGGACTCCGGTCAGTACTGACCGTCGTTTGACTCAGATGTTGACCCGCCATGGGAATTTCCCCATTATCTCTCCGTCATTAAACGGAGGGCTAGTTGTTGCTGCTCCTGTGGCGTGCAGCATGGTGATGCGTTGCACTATGTGCTTCACTGTCCCTTGACAGAAGCCTTCCAGCGGGACACCAGTATTGACTGGTCGTTGACTGCGAGTGAAGTGCTGCAGAGCTTGGTAGCAAGTAAGGAAAATCAGATGAAACTAAGGGAATTGATGGATACGATAGACCAACTGATGGCTTGATCCGAGCCGTCGGTGGCCTGCCAGGCTTCCTCTTGGGGAAGGGGAGATAGCCTTTGTTCCCAGACCCTTTTGCTGGGAATGAACCGTAGCCGTCTCGTCCCCTCGGGGGCGGGACTCAGCCTCTAGTTGCCTTGTTCCTTCATGGGCAAGATGTTTCCATGGCAGATCACCACAACACGGCAGATGCAGTAACCGTCGTCTCGTCCCCTCGGGGACGGGACTCAGCCTCTAGTCGCCTTGTTCCTTCATGGGCAAGATGTTTCCATGGCGGATCACAACAACACGGCAGACGCAGTAACCGCTGTGCAAGGGGGATGTCCGCATCTCCTGTGGATCGCTCGGTGACGGCGAGACCTCACCGAAAAGTGCACTAAAGGGCTATGATTAATCCGTGTTTCTAAAAACTCTGTAGTACCTACAAAGGTGGAGCAGAGGACAATCCTTTGGATTATGTCGAGAACACAATATGAGCCTTAGTGTACCCATACACTATGACCTTATCGACCTGGCTGCGGATGCACAGATACAGACATAGTGCCTGCTGGCAAAAGCCCCCCTCGCCACGTCAAGGCGGACTCCCCTCAAGGGGGCCAGAGACGTAACTATGGCAATGACGCCAGGGACGTAACTACGGCAACTTTCAATGCATGGGCCCGGGTGGGCTGTGGCTTATGCCTGCTGGCAAAAGCCCCCCTCGCCACGTCAAGGCGGACTCCCCTCAAGGGGGCCAGGGACGTAACTATGGCAATGACACCAGGGACGTAACTATGGCAACTTTCAATGCATGGGCCCAGGTGGGCTGTGGCCCATGCATTGAAAGTTCTGGCCCACCCTGACTATATAACCCAAAATGTAAAATTGAAAACTGAAGAGTTCAACTCCACATAACCCAAGACACCTGGAGTTTTATATAAATATGAAAATTTACAACCGAATACATTAAACATCTCATAATCCAAGACGCCTTGTATTCCATAAAAATGAAAATAAAAAAATCACAAGTCCACATAATTTCACACTAATAGCGATAAAAATCTTTATTTACAAGCTGAGAAAAAAACGCGTCCTCTGCACATTTTACGCAGTAATTTTAAAATGCGATTAGCTGGAAAGAATAAATAAAGTTTCAAAATACTAGTAAAATAGCTGATATTGAATAAATATAAATATTTATTTGATATCAGCTCAATACAAAATTATGTGGGATATTTACTTAATGATGCAAAACGATCGATTACTTTGTCCAAATCGAGAACTTTTGCAATTTTTCTCTGGATGAATATGATTGCTAAATTGCTTAACCGATCATCAAGTATTCTGTTACGTAAATACGATTTAATAAAGTGCATACAGGAGAATGTTCTTTCACATCGGTGTGACCCATCCTTGGCCTACCCCGAAAAAAAAGCTGGTTACGTCACTGGTCATTACATAAGAAATCCATTGTCGATTTAATAAAGTGCATACAGGAGAATGTTCTTTCACATCGGTGTGACCCATCCTTGGCCCACCCCGAAAAAAAGTTGGTTACGTCACTGGTCATTACATAAGAAATCCATTGCAAAATACATACAAAATCAAATAAAATCGTTTTGTCAGTCAATCAACTCAATACCTTCCGTAATTTCACTGTGTTTGTATTTAATATTTGTGCAATTTCCTTAATAGGTATGTTTTTAATTATTGTTTCAAATTTAAAACGATTAAATTATAATTTTAGTATATAATGTAAAAGAATTTCGACCTTGCTGAGCTTCTCTGAAAATGATGTGTCACTTTTTTCGGACTGCTGGTATTATTCAAACCTACAATTCATATAACGGCCAATGAAAGCTGATCTACTAAGAAAATTGCTTTTATTTTTAGCATGTCACCCTTTTATAATATCTTAGTCAACAAATGCACCCTCTAGGATCTTTCTATTTTGGCTACATAATTTTCTAAGAGAATTTTATCACTTCAGACAATTATTAGGTGATGGCGGGATTTTGGGAGTTTTGTTTTACGCCCCTTTTCAATCAGATAAATTACTAAAGGGCAGGACCACTTCCAACCACGAGCAAAAGCCACACCTATGGAGGGATGTCAGATGGTGAAGGATAGGAATTGCTGGGAAAGTGCGGCCCTAGGTTATATTTCATTGATGCAATATGGCCTTTTCGCTTAAAAGTTTGTCGTTCTCGTAACTTTTAAAAGTTTGTCGTTCTAAACTATTGTATATATTCCCTTATTTCTAATTAGAATAATACATAGAATAAGTTCTGAATATAAATTCTAATTTGCATGCTGAAGATGAAATTTCTTAGAAGTTTATCATTAACCTTAGCTCCCTAAGAAAAATTTAGAGAAAAAACATTTTGATAAGCAAATAATTTTAACTTATTTTTCCCAAAAAGCGCCTATTATTAATATAAGAGAACTGACAATATAAACTGTGACAAAGATACACATTTAGAAACTGTGACAAAGACGTAGACTGAAAATGTATTACTAAAATTAATTTTATGGATTCGTAATTTTTTTTCATTTTTGATAATTTTAATTAAATTTTTTCGTACGTTTAAAGAAAAAAGGAAGCTAAGGGAGATAATATAGAATAGAGAAAAGCTAAGATAGGAGATGGAAAAGGACCAGGGCTGCACCAAGTCTTATATACGCTCTCTGGAAATATAACTTCAATATTTTACAGTACTCCAAAATTTGTAAAATTTCAAAACTGCAGTCTTTTAGGCACTTAGCGCCTCACGACTTACTTTATGGACGGAATGGCCTTGCAAAGGACAGTGATATGTGCAGGCAGTCACGGATATTCAAGGTCTGGATACAGAGCCAGATTTGCATTTTTGGGGACTCTAGGACGAGCAAGGCTTTGGGGTCCCAAAAATTGAAATTAGCTACCCTAGGACGAGTAAGGCTTTGGGGCCCCTAAAAATTCAAATCAGCTACACCTAGGACGAGCAAGGTTTTGGAGCCCCTAAAAATTCAAATCAGCTACGTTAATTTTAAAGGCTCCTTATAACTTATAAGGAACCTTTAAAATTTTACTATCTTTAAAGGCTCCTTATAACTTATAAGGAATCTTTAAAATTTTACTTTCTATATAGCACTTTAATAAAAACCGGTTTTTCCTTATTAAAGGTTTATAAAAGTTGAAAACTGATTGATAGTTTTGGGGCCTGTAGAATCGTGAGGCCCTAGGACTCGGCCTATAGGTAAAATTGAATATTTTTTTATATCCAGGACCAGAACCTCCATCATTTCATAAAAGTATGTTTTGGATTTTGTATTTCGCGGTGTTCTCCCTGAAAGTAACCCTCGATCAAATCGAAGGATGACTATACAGTTTTAATATCTTACTAATTATTATATCTAATAATAATACATTACATGTAATAAAATATCTGAGAGACGGGAAATGTAAGAATTTGAAAATTTCTAATGATAAACGTCAGTTTTAATATCTTACTAATTATTATATCTAATAATAATACATTACATGTAATAAAATATCAGAGAGACGGGAAATGTAAGAATTTGAAAATTTCTAATGATAGGAAATACCATGCTATATACTATTAATAAATATTACGCCACAGTAAATCATATATTTGAGGATAAATTACACCAATTAACATCTTTAAATTTGAGGATTGACTTATAAATTTATATATTATTTCAGAAGAAAAGTTTAACTACAACCTCCAAAACTATCCTATCCATACAGCGATCGAAAAAACTAAAGTTATCTCCGATACACAGAAGAAATGAATCCATTCCCGATAAACCGGCGGCCATTTTTTTTTAAATTTTCAATGAATTGTTTTTATTCGAATAAAGAGCCTCCCCTTAGATATAAAACAAACATTCTACTTACATTCTAAGTTTAAATAAACAAATTTCGCACAGAAATTATGAAATTCTTCACGAATTTTCCTTAAACAATCACTGACAATGACTTGAATTAAATAATGCTGATATATTATTGTTACATATATTGTAATTTCGAATAATTTTTTAAATTATTTTACTAAATCTGAATTTTTAAATCTGTTCTGCATGCTGTACCTATCAAATACGGGAAATCCACTTATCTTCATGAGTTTATACTGTTTTGAAACATAAATTTTAACTTCTAGCTGATATACTATGTTAGTTCTTTCCAGGTATGATATTAACAACACAACCTGAGAAATAACACGGATATGTTATTATTTTCTACGTATTTAAAAACTGCATACTACAATTCTTCCTATACTAATAAATTATATCTAAAAATATTGATTGAAACGAGTCTTACTAGAGAACGAAATATAATTCGATTTCGGAACTTTAATAAGACAAAGAAAACACACTAATCACATTTTTCCATCCTATTATTTCAAAACTAGTACAGCGTTGATAGGAGAAACATTTATAAAAACAGCAATGATAGGCAAACAGGGTTTATATAGCGATCGTTAAACTAAGGTTATCTCCGATACAGAGAATTGAATCCATTCCAGATAAACCCGCGATCGTTTTTTAAAAAATTTTCAATGAATTGTTTTTCTTCCATTAAAGAGCCTCCCCTTAGATATACTGTAAGTAGATTGTCTGTTTTATAAGTTCAAATGAAAAATTTCGAGCAGAAGTTGTGAAATTCTTCACGAATTTTCCTAAAACATTCACTGACAATGAATTGAATTCAACAATGTTTATATATTATTGTTACATCTATTTTCGAATAATTTTTAAAAATATTTTACTAAATCAGAACTTTTCTATCAATTCTGTGAGTTATACCTATTATAAAATATACAGGAAATCCACTTGTAGTCATGAGTGTATACTGTTTTTAACTATAAATTTAAACTACATGCTGAATAAAGACAGATTTTTTCATTCGAATTAAAATATCATTGCCACGACCTGAGAAATATCGCAAATGTGTTTATATTTTCTGCATATTTATGTCAGGCCCTCACGGCCCGTACGCCTGAGGACGAAGTTGACAGGCGTTGGCCTAAAGAGCGGTGAGAGACACGCGTAAGGATGGGTAAGAGGAATCGGCAAATAAAACAGAGACGATGTTTAACAAAAACAACTTCCTTTAATTATGAGAGAGAGTTCTTTGTACATTTTTCTCTTAACAACAGAGAAGTACCTGTACTAAATTCCAGAATAGATGGCGATGATTGAAGTTGAACACTGACACAGTCTTTAGTCCCAAATATTTTAGTCTTTAGTTCTTGACACCTGTTGTTGAACTGAAGTTACTAGTATCCAAAGATGTCGTGGAAGGCCGTCGCTCCTGGATCGTCCTTCTTTCAACTCGGGAGAGGAGATACAGTAGGTGTAGATTTGAAGATACTTCCCGGCCGGATCTTACCCTTCATCCTGCTGGTTCTTTTTCATCCAGGTGCAGAAGTTTCATTTGGGGTATTTATATATATTTTTTGAGACTGTTATTTCTACTGGGATTTGATAAGTGGCATAATAATCAGGTGCATTGTGCAATGACCTATACCTACAAGCCAAGGGAGTTCATGAAGAGCTGACTCTGATTATAAGAAATTATATTAAAAGTAAATATTAAATTTATTAGAGAAGAACATATTTAATAACATATGAAGAAAATATACAAATTATAAATGAATATACAGAATTTATAAAAGAAATGTTAAATTCTATGGAAATGACTAGCAAATACTATAACTTCTAATAGACAATCAAATATAATTTTATTAATTGAAAATGACATTTTTCTTACATTAAGTGATAAGAATGTCATTTTGAAATCTCTGTAGCAAATGTTTGCTACAGAGATTTCAAAATGGCGCAGAGGCAAAAAAGAAAAAGAGAATTACTGATAAGAATGTCTTAATATCATTATATAAATTTAAAACTCTTTGTACCAAATCACTTCTATTGGACATTATATACAGGGTATTCCACAAGTTGCCATCGATTTTGAGAAATAATAGGAATTTTAGAAAAACAATTGTAAAACATAAAAATATATATCAAAACAAAATCATGTATGTTTAAATAAATGCATGAAGTCAAATAGCCCAAAAATTTATTTATTAGATTCTACATGCAACATATTGTTCAATTTACTGCTTATACTCATCAAAACTATAATTAAACAATAGGACTCTTTGAGGTTGAGATTAATTTTATTATGAAACCAAGCTAGCGTTTTTGGTAATCTATACCATCCTCAGGCTACATAGTGATTCAAACAATTTAAAAATTTTAACAGCATAAAATAGAATAACAACTCGTTGCTATGGTTACATATTCATAAGACAAATAACCATTAAAATAAGATAAAATCAAATAAAAAATATATACAGGTCACATATACATATATCGTTTCACGAGGTATACATTTAAAATAGAAGTAAAAATAAAATACAGGAATACCTTGATTATCGCAGTTATTGTTGCCTCAAAAAATACTTCAATTAAAATCCATGATAATTGGGATAAATAATGCATGTAAAATGGGTGATCATTTGCCAAGGATTTTTCAAGAAATGGGTTAAAAAAGAAATGTGTTAAATGTACTAATCTTCTAAGCTGATCACTCTATGTTTCTTCGTGATAGCTATAGACTTGATGTTGTCCCTGTTTATTTTAGTATTCATTGTAGGGGTAAATAAGAAGAGAAATAATTATTCACATGCAGTACCGGTTCTAGAGGTCCCAGCCCCTGATGTAGCTTTCTTGTAACATCTATTCAGCAATATATTGCTGAGTAATAATATTGAGAAAATGATAATTTTGGCACCCCGATGTGGTCATCGTCTGCTTACCGGGTTAAGCTGGTCCTGACTACAGGTACTTCAGGTAAAGGTGAACAGTTACTGATGAACAGTGAGCAAGTGCCATCGGACAAAAACGAAGTGCTAAAGAGAGCTACCTGGGGCTGGATTCACAAAAGCGTCGTTACTGAACTAACAACAAAATATCATCGTTATAGCTCGAAACAATGGTTGTCCATATTCACAAAACTTGTCACAAACAGTAATGATGTTAATCGACGATTAACGTCATTATTGTTTGCGACAAGTTTTGTGAATATTACACACGACACCACAATCATGTCGTTATCAATAATTTTAAGATGGCAGAAGACTATTTCTCTTAGTCGATGAAGAGGACAGACATATTCGAATATATTGATTACCTCGACTCAGTATTAATGATATTTTAGTTACCGAACTTATTCATTTCTATCCATTAGCTAAAGATGCAATTTTTAAATTGATAGAAGAACTTTCACCTTATAAACAGAGAAAAACAAAATGTTTGTATGCCATAAATGTGGAAACACAAGTATTATGTGCATTGAGATTTTTAGCAGTGGTAGTTTTCAATCTGTTATAGAAAATGTCCATATTAGCCAGCCTAAGACATCAAGAATTGTTACAAATGTTTGCAATGCATTATATACAATATCAAAAAATACACCAATTTTTCATTAAATGAATTGCACCAGTTACAGACTATTAAACAAAGTAAGCATATATTTTTATAATAATGATTTAATTAAACTATTATATTAGAAAGATAAATTAATTTAACCATTAGTATATACATCAGCTCATTTCTTTCAATTTTATATTAAAATGTATTAAAACTATTTATATTATTTATAAAAATAAAAGCATTTAATATCTATAATGTCATAACTTTTTTCTCATTATAGTGAAACACATGACAAAGTTATTTTGAACTGATAAATAAGCTATAAAGCTATTTTACCCAAAAGAGTGCTTAATATTTGTATACCTATGTATGATTATTTAAATGACATTGAATAAACACTGATTACATATGTAAAATGTGCTACTTATATCTCCAATGGTAAATGTGCTACTTATCAATATATTTATAGTTATTATTCATTTAATTAAAGTTTCAGAATATTGTTTGATAATTGTTTGTTTTTTCCAAGATTTTTCAAACTTTCAGGCTTTCCCAACGTTATTGGTCTGATTGATTGCACTCATAGAGGAATAAAGGCTCAAAAATGAATTAACATCTTTTCATTAACAGGAAGGGGTTTTTTTCATTAAACTGCCAATTTATTTGTGCTGATGAAGGTAGAATTCTATGCTTCTGTTCAAAGTGGCCAGGCAGTACACATGATTCATTTATTTGGAGGAATTCTGAAGTTGAAAATTATTTCCAGACACACCATGTGGATGGTTGGCTGTTACGGTTTTGTGGAATATTTAATTGATGAAGTTAGCACCTTACATATAAAAAATATGCACAGTGGATTTATTGTAACCCACATCTTAGAGTACATACTCAACCAAATATTCATCCAAAACTAGTCTATATTATATTTTTTTAAAATATATAGATGGTTACATAAATTAATTTTTTGAAGCATTGAATAATTTATAAGAAAACTGGCTTTTCTTTAAAAAAATTTTCGTTAATATATAAATTAAATGTATTTAATTTGAGATTTGTCAATTGATTTTCCTAGAATATGTTAACATATTTTGAAATTTATAAAAAATAAACTGATTATATATAATAATATTGTATTCTATTGCGAAATTTTTATATATATTTATTTTTTATATTAATATTCATGTGTAAACATATTTTTATGCAAAAAAGTTCTGTAATACAAAATAATGTATTCTCCAGTATGGGTGCATATGTATTTCATTCACATTCATTTCATATAAGCGATGCGTGGTTAATAGATTAGAAAAATGACAACGATACTTAAAAAAAATATTGAACCTAATAGTTTAATATAGGTTCTAGAAAAAAAAAGATGAATTTAAGAATCGAGATTCAGTTATTATAGAGCAATCAAAGTTTAATTTAATGTTTGAAGCAATTCGAAACACAATTAAATTTTGTTCCTGGCGGGAAATATATTACATTAACAAACTGATCGTTCGCATTTTTATAATAAATAATATACATTACTTACAATATTTTCATATTACATATATAATTATAATAAACTATCACTTTCCAAAATATCATACTTCTACTATTTTACGCCACTCTGCGGTTAGAATATTTTGATTTATACATATTATAATAGAAATAGCACTTTTGCTCCAGAGTTATTTCGTGCTCACATTGACATACCATAATAATAATAATAAACACAAATAAAAATGCTAACACTTACAAAACACAGTGATTGGTGAATTATTCTAATAATTTTCAGATCATTTTCTGATTATTGCAAAGTATAGATAGAACTTTTTCTTTTACTCTTGTTACTTGCCAAATGGTGTCCTCCTATAATATTCAAAACAGCACTTGAAGCAAGATGCAAAAAAATATTAATCTTGTAAAATGTTTTCGGACTTTATTATAGTCTCTCTTCAATACAACGTTCTTATTTTTAATGTTCTAACTATCACATAACATTATTAAAACAAATTTAAAAACAGTGTTCGATTACAATTTGTAGTAAGAATTTTGAATAATAGAATACAGAATTCTAAAAATAACAGCATTATAAGTAATAAAGTAAAATAAAATTCCAACATAATAATTAAAATTAATACATAGATATAGATTATATAAGCTAAAATAACAAAAATCTTTTACATATATAAATGGTAAAAACATATATAAAAACATAAAAATAAAAGATATCCATTGTACATATATCCTCCGTGATAATCGGATCACTAGAGTCAATCATGTCCATAGGTCAACATTACATTAGTAGTAATATACTAATAAAGGTATTATATTACTGGTTATATTAAGATATATACATATAATAAAAATTTTTTTTTATTATATGTATATATCTTAATATAACCGGTAATATAATACATCCAGCCCTCAATTTGCACGGTTTCACTTTTACATGGTTTTTAAATGAAAACAAAAATTTTTTTTTCGTTTTATTTTGATTATTTTGCATAAATAAATTTATAAATTATGCCATTTATATTTAAAAGAGTATCATATTGTTACGTTTTGTGGGTTTACGAGTTCGTAGAGATTAATAAAGAGCTAATACAGCTATATTTCGTATAGTCCCATTTATTTACACACACAACAAAATAATCTTGTTTCACTGCGACTAAATTCAATACAAAATCCGATAATTATCTCATACAACACTAATTTATGTCTTTAATTCAGAATAACTCACAGTTCTTAGTCCACTTTCGCTTTCACAATTTATCAGTCACTATTAATTTTTACTGTCCAAGTCTCGCAGTTCAACTAAATTCAACTCACACTTGCAGCTTGCCTATTTATGTTTGAATGCTTTTTATTTATACAGAATATTGTTAATTTGTTTTCTTTTTGTACCGTATTCGATGTTAATTAATGTTTGTTTAAATTTTTAAAAATAAACTGAAAAAGTATAAGCATTAAATTGTCTCTAAAAGTTAATGAACCAATCTCCTTTTTTTCCTTTAATCTTTATCTCATTTTACACGGTTATAAAGAACATATCCTCGACTTTTCATTATCTCATTTTACAATTATAAAGAACATATCTTCGACTTTTCTTTATTTTCGACACGGTTATAAAAAACATATCCTCGACTCTTCATTATCTTTTATAGATAGATTGGCCGGTTTACAGTTTAATTGAACATATCCTTCTATTTTGTATGAATTCTGAATCTTGTTTTACACAGTTTCGGTTTGCATGATTTTTCCAGGAACGTATCTACCGTGTAAATCAAGGGCTAGGTGTACCTTTATTAGTATATTACTACTAATGTAATGTTGACCTATGGACACGATTGACTCTTTAGTGATCCGATTATCACGACACGGTTTCGGTTGCACGATTTTTCCAGGAACGTATCTACCGTGTAAATCGAGGGCTGAGGGTATATTATTATACAGGAAGGTCAATCATTTGGTACAGCTGGTAAGAAGACAACGAGAATTTCAAATATTGTATTGATAATTTCAATAAATCAGTAATTCGTCACCATCTGGTGATAAAAGCCAATCGTTAATTAAATTCATTGATATAAAACAATTATTTTCAGAATTATTATAACTTAATTAATAGCTCTTTTCAGAAGTATCATATTTTGTCAAAAGAGTTACCACATTACTTCATATAAAAAAATTTATTCGTTAAAAAATTTCAATTCTTAATATAATCATTGAGAAATACAGTATATCATTTTTGAAATTTTAGAATTGTTGATTGAGTTTAATACATAAATAATTTATTAAGATGATTCAATTTGTAAGGAAGATTTAATAACGAAACAGAGATAATTCCAAAATACCGAATTTTTTATCCTTTTGTATTACTTTAATTCTAAGGATTTGAAATAAAATTTATATCCGTGTTTATCGATTATGAAATTGCTGAACCTATTACTTCCTGAATTACATTAATTTCTTCCTTAAAGTATGTTGAAAATTTTATGTTTTTATATATGTTTTTACCATTTATATATGTAAAAGATTTTTGTTAATTTAGCTTATATAATCTATATCTATGTATTAATTTTAATTACTATGTTGGAATTTTATTTTACTTTATTACTTATAACGCTGTTATTTTTAGAATTCTGTATTCTATTATTCAAAATTCTTATTACAAATTGTAATTGAACATGTTATGTGATAGTTAGAACATTAAAGATAAGAACGTTGTACTGAAGGGGGGACTATAATAAAGTCCCCCGTTATTATAGAGGGACTTTATTATAGTCCCCCGATTATGAAATTGCTGAACCTATTACTTCCTGAATTACATTAATTTCTTCCTTAAAGTTGAAGACAAAGTAATAAAATTCCTAAAAAAATATTTATAGAATTTTCATCAAAAATAAATATAATAATATATTATATTGTAATATACCTATGATAAAGTTTAATTTATAAATTACGCACAATAATCATAATAAAAAAGAACAATCATAATAATAAAAGTTATGTGAGTGTGGTCTCTAAAATATTTATTGCATTGTATCACCTTCGTCATCAAAAATAAATATAATAATATATTATATTGTAATATACCTATGGTAAAGTTTAATTTATAAATTACGCACAATAATCTTAATAAAAGAGAACAATCATAATAATAAAAGTTATGTGTGTGGGGTCTCTAAAATATTTATTGCATTGTATTCACCTTCGTTCTTCTTCTTGTGATGATGAATCAATGATGAGATGAAATGAACTTTTTAAATTATAAATTTTTAATGTATATTTCAATTTTCTATTTAATTTTTTTTCAACTGCAATTAAATAAAATAAAGGATATGGGGTTTCACTGGGTGGTCCTCGACTTACGTCCGCCTCGATTTATGTACGATACGATAGTGGTATCCGTATCCGTACGTACGATGGTGATATAGTCAGTAAATTTAGTGATTGATCAATACAATTCTATGGAATCGAATCCCTATCGATGGTTCTGATGTTTAGAAAGAGTCTTTTTTTTGTTTCTGGTTCTTGTAATTTTGTGTTCTTTATATTTATTAAGATAATATTATATATATATATATATTGTCTCATTAAACAGTAGTAGTGAGAAATCCATAAATTTTGGACATTTACGACTTATGATGATAGAGTTCGATTCAAATCCCGTCGTCGTAAGTCGGTTTTTATACAGAGTGCCAAATTATACAGATTTTATACATATTGACTACCTGTAAGAAAACTTTTGCCTTGAAAATTTTTGTTTTACGAGTATATATCTGAAATTATCTGATTCTGTTTTGGTAATTTGTATATTTTAATGTGAACAAATCATAATTTCGCAAAAGTACAATTTAATTAAATTTACAGTACATAATTAAATTCTTAGTTTCTTGAGAATTATACATCGCTAAGAAAATTTAATTCGATTTTTATATATTTATATAAAAATTTTTATATAATACAGCTTCTTGAAATTTATTTTTTGATGATGAAATATATACAGTATTGTATTTTTAAATATTTTGTTTTGTTCCTGGCTGCAATTCAGGATATAAATCCTGTAAGGAAAAACGGCACTTGTTCATGATAAAACAAGGAAACAGAGCTCAGGCAATGGAAACTACTTATACCACGAGCAGATCGGAATTTACGTTTAACGATTCAATATGCGATGTTCATTTTGATTAGAGATTTGTTATAAAAACCTTCAATCATATTATAAATGGTCAAGAAGTGAAGATTGAAAAGGCAAGATACAAGTGTATATCAATTTCAATTCCATTCATAAAATAATTTATAATTTAGTTCAAACTTTTCTATGATACATATATCCTTTAAGTGAAAATAATTTTCTGAAATTTTTGTATGGCTAGAAATGGTATGTACAGTATAATAGTTTTGAAAGAGGAAAATGTCTTAGAAATGGTATGTACAGTATAATAGTTTTGAAAGAGGAAAATATCTCATTATTTAAAATAATTTATTTATCTAGTATTGCATTAGAACTTTTTTGATTGGAATAAAGGTATCTGGAAACTGAAAATTTTTAGTGATTAATTTTGATAGCAATGAGAAATCCTCTTCTTATTTATCTTTCTCCT